>JAQFZK010000090.1:0-14218 GCA_034695905.1 Fridericia nemoralis | reverse complement strand
TGTTCAACATTTTACACAATTTACCTAATCTGGGTACAACATTAATATTAACCTTATTCAATATATCGATGACTTGGACTATTCAACCTATGGTCAACCTATGGTCAACCTATTCAATTCAACCTATGGTCAACCTAACCCTAACCCTAGTGTACACGATACATGTACACGCAACAACATCGAGTGCAAACCAATACAAATCAGTTTAAAACAGTTATAAATGTATAACAGTAGATTAAACCAGGGTGCACGAACTGTGACCTGTGGGTCGCATGCGGCCTGCCGATGGTCGAGTGCGACCCGCCGAGGCAAATAGAAAATTTAATTTCATAATTGTTTTGTTGCACCTCCCCCTTTGTCCTGTATTTTCGTCCACCACTGCCCCCTCCCCCCCCCCCCCCCAGTTGACAGCTATTTTCGTGTCTCACTTGTGGTCGAGTGAATCCTATCCCTTCGCTTAGCCATCACAACCAAACTAGCATCCTCTCCAAACTTGTTCACCTTACTGCAGCCTGACTTCACTGCACAATCTGTTCTCTCATTGGTCGAACGCTTCTCTTGGCTCTTCTAATTGGACGTAGGCTTCTCTTGGCTCTTCCCATAACTGTCAGCGTTGGCATCCTCCTGGCGCTGACAGAACCAATCCACACGGTGGAGAACATTTGGAGCTAATCTTTCCGTGTTCTGCTGTATGCTTGGATGTATAGGCCTACTTGGATATATCATTGGATGTGTGCTTCAATATAATTATGCGCTTCTTCTCTTCTTCTTCTCTGTTAGTAGCACACTAATGATAGATATACCATACAAGTAGGTGGAAAGTAGCGTAATAATGACAGATATAGCATACAAATAGGTGGGAACGTATATATTGTATTTGATCGTGATCGTGATTATGATTTTACATGAATCTCTCTCGTTCTGTCTTCACGTGACTGTATGGCTTCAGCTTCGTGTATGCATTAATAGCCTGTATGTTGTTTCAACGGTTCAAGTTTGTGTTAGCAATGGTTTCAGTTATCCAGGCTGCATTTCTGCCCTAGCCGCACTCAGACCCGTAACTAGGAGTTGTGTTGTGGGTGGGCCCATGGGGGCCTACTGATACGGTGGAAGGGTTGGGGTTTGGGGAGGGGGGCTACCGCACCCCCTCACTGCCCATTCACTGGTGGTGTATAATGGTGTGCGTGGCGTCCCTCGGTAAACTCGTCTCCTCGCTCGATCGCAGTCACCCGGCAATCGATCCTGCCTATCGTTAGTCGACAGTTCCAGTAGTTTACTAACCTTTCAATTATTGTTTATGCTTAATATACAATGAATGACTAATGAACTTTCCACGTCTTCATCAATTTCCCTGCCATCGTACCCATCCAGCCTGACCCCACTTCTTCTGGCGTCATTTTGTAATTCAGTGAATTACTTCGCAGCTCGGCAAGGATGGTTGCTGTAATACTTCGAGCATCAACAGCTTTCATCTCAACCATGGACAGAAGTCTTTCCACCGCATCCCCATTCTTCATATAACGCAACACAAGTGACATATTTTCAATATTGTTGGCGTCGCGTGTCTCATCACATTTAATGCTATAAATTCCTAGGTCACTTTTCTGGCATTCTTCAATTATTGCGTTCCATACCATGTCAGACATCACTTGAATAACTTGATTTTGTATCAAAGGCGACGTGTACTTCGCATTTTTGGGCATGGTTTGGGCAATACTTCGCAAGCGGTCGTCCTTAGACATTGAAAATTCAAACATTTTCAATAAGAGACCGCCGACTTCAATGTCCTCATTTTCAGTTTGTAAAAGTCTTCATTTCTGGTGCGAAGCTCCCTCGACGCAGACTCCATGGACAGTTGAAGGGCTGCTTCCATAATCGTACTGGAACAATATTATCAACAAAAACTGTCAGTGTTCAAGAAGCAACAACATGGAAAGCACACGAAGATTTTCTTCTGGTTATCATGTTATAATTTTTATTGATTAAATGCAATTTAATCTATTAAGCTTAATAAGCAATGCAAGAGTTGCGACGATCGAGACTCGAATGCCATAGATGATAGATGATTGATCGTAATCGATGCACAAAACCTAAAGTCTTTGTTGTCAAAGCTGAGAAGGAAAAATGAACGCATCTATTCTAACTTCTAAAGTTCTTGGTCGATTTCACATGCCAGTTTCCTAAATTCATAACTATCAATTAGACCTATAGATTAGGCTATACTAATAATTATTCTATGACGAATAACGGGCATCTGTATTCTGTATCATAAATTGTCTAATAATAATTACTATACAAAGCAGAAAAAACGTGTGGTTGTAGATTGTAGAATAATAAATTGAGTTTGTTCATAGGCTAGCATTGCCATGTTAAAAAATTAAAGTTCACGCATGTACAGTTTAATTACCATGGCATGATGCCATGATGTTAGTACATTAAGGCGGCTAGTAAGCCTTGACCTAACCGCTGCAGCACTCAACACGACTGTGTGCCAAAGAAAACAACCTTTATCAAAGTATGAAAGTTAGTTAACACTGAACAGTTACAGTACAGTACTGTTAATTAACCTAATTCTGTTAAGATTATCATTTTGAAATGAAGCGACTTATGCCACAAAACTGACAACTGACAAAAGTTACAAAAAACACTGCTTACCTACTTGCATCAGAAACACGTTCTGTATCTTGCGGTACACACTGCACAGTTTTCCACACTTCACAGTTTTCCGTGAGGGATTATTAATCGCTAGAAGTTTGAACTATTTGTGAAATTGTGATTTTGCGGCCTGGGGGCCTGTATTCTGTGGGTGGGCCCAGCGATCTGTGGGGGGGCCCGGGCCCACCCGGCCCCATAGCTGGTTACGGGCCTGGCCGCAATCCATCCAGTACTGGACGATGATGCTGAAATGTCTTTACAAGTGGCTTGTTGAAACATTAAAATTGTTCAACATCCTCCTGTTCCTTATTTGCTAAGACACTGACTTCCTGCCTACTTCGCTATCATCTAACGTAACCACATTTTAAATTGTGTTGTAAATGCAGGCCTAGTGTCCTAGGGAACATATAGCTAATGTCTACATGCATCATTGTGGTCATTATTGTGAGCAATTACTGTGTAATTACTAGAAATATAACATATTGTGGTTACATAATATCATAGTTATATTTCAAGCATGTTGCTTTTGTTTTTGGTGAATTTCATAATTGGCCAATGTACGATATATTCTTACATCCATTAAGAACTTCATTCGTCAACCTTGAGGAAAATGTTTTGTTTTTGCAAATACCCGAATTGTCCTTTTGAGGATGACTGCAGCTTTTGATGCGGTTGTGGTTCATTCCCTAAGTTGTTGCAAATGGTGCCTTATTTGGTCCATGCTTTTGTACCTTTCCATTATCAAGACTGCATTTTTGCCCTCTCCTGCTCTCCAATCAGTAGGGACACTTCATCGATGTCTGTGAGGTGGGTGGGTGGGCGAATTGGCGGCTGGGTTGTCTGATTCGTTGGTGTTCATGGATGATCCCGTCTTTCATATTGTGTTGGCCAAAAATTTGTTGTCTTTTTTTCCTGGTTATTACATTTTTTACACTATGTCATTATTGCATTCTACCTTGCAATAATTTTTTCCAATTCCACTTTTGAAAGTGTACCAACTGATTTTGTCTTCTGGCACAATTTAGCCTCTTTAGATGTTCCTCCTGTAATCCTCAAGATGCCGGTCCGTATTGTAGTCCTTGTAGTCCATAAGATGCCGGTCCGTCTTGTAGTCCATAATGTATATACTCCTTCGAGCCTGAATCACGGCGAAGTGCGTGCCATAGACGAGATAGCCCCTCCCCCGTCGTTGAGACCACGCCTCCCGTCGCCTAGACCACGCTTCCCGTCGCCTGTATCCAACCCGGTGAGGGTCTGGTAGACAACGGCGTGCGATAGGTCCCGGGTGCATAATTACAATGCGGATCAGGTTTCAATACACAGGCGGCAATTTCAATGTTAAAATTTTTGTTTATTTTTTTATTTTTCTTCTTTATTTTATTATTATTAGGGTTAGGGTTATGGTTAAGGTTGGGGTTAGGTTAGTTGCGTTTAGGGTCAGTGTTAGGGCTAGGTTAGTTAGGGTTAGGGTTAAGGTTAGGTTTAGTATTAACCCTAACCTAGCCCTAACCCTAAACGTAACTAACCTAACCCTAACTCTAAGCGTAACCCTAACTTTAATAATAAATAAATACGCAGACAAAATTAAAAAATTAAAAAACTTTTTAACATTGAAATTGCCGCCTGTGTATTGAAACCTGATCCGCATTGTAATTATGCGTCCCGGGTCCATCGCAGGGTCTCCTTCCGAAGGTTTTCCTCGGTGATGGTACGGGGCAGACCGCGAACCACGTCCACATGTGGCAGACCACGTCCAATACTTAAGCTATTACAATTCTAATGTAACGTTTCAACCGTTGGTAACAATTATGACAACCGGTTTACATAATTACTGATGCAGAATATGTGCAGGTTGTTGACTGTTTTTACATTTGTCTTGACGGAGTCTTGCCTATTGGCAATTATTTGGTTGAAGAATCATTTTTATGCGAGTTTTAATTTCAATGAGTTTTTAAATTTGTAATGCCAGTTCGATGTTTTTAACAGTGTGTTTAGATGTTCTTTCTTTCTCGACCTTTTTTCTGTCATCAACAGTCTATTTGCATAAAATAACGATCGACAGCGATGTGTCCATGACCTCCATGCAGATCCTCACATCTCCATTTAGTTGCTGCGAGATGTCGCCTACGTGTTCGAGTGGAACGCCACGAGTTGCTCCTGACACAGTCAAACGACATACAAAACTCGACGAAGAGGGCATTTTGACGCCGAAGCATATGTTTCTGTGAATAGTATCGCCACGCTGCAACGAAGGCTTGCTTACTTTCTGCTTGTTTGGCAACCATCCTTACTCATAAAACCTTCGTATGTCCGTAACTCCTGAAGCATTGCGTTAGGCAGTCAGTCGGCTTGAAATTTCCAACAATCAGTAATTGGATAAAATATACAAATTAACAGGTTTAAAATAACTTGATTTCAGAATTTCGTCTCTTCCTTCTGAAGCAGTTAGTCAACAAAATCTTTTTTGTCCTACCTTGTGCTAACTGTCGGCATTATCGGAACGCCTTTCAAGATTAATTGTCCGGCGCCAGTGTTGTCGAAGCTGAAAATATGTTTCTTTTGTACATCTGTGGAGAACGGAGCATCATGACGCATGTAATACATTAGAATAACAGCTCTATTCATTTCTGGTACATACAAATTACGTTGAGAAATTTGAACTAAATACCTATCGACGTGCTAATGGGATAAATTATTTTGGATATCCTTAGGTGTCTTCCTAACGTCTCGATAAGTTTTTTGTTCTCCTTCATTATATCTTGAGCGATCTGATAATCTTTAAAGACATTATTACCAGTAATGTTGTGACCAAATCGAAAGAGATGCTGACACATGTCTCCAGCTCCTTCTCTGGTTTCTGAAGCTGTTCCTTGTTTTCCGGTGTACAGCTGAATATTGGCACAGTATGACGCCATTGCATCTTCAACTATCCAGAATTTAAAGCATATCTTGCTGACTTTGATGTGACAGTTCGACCACCGGCTACAATACCAAAGAACTCGTCTATGCTCGGAATATCACAACTCTGTGACCTGATAAAATACTGCTGGACTTTACTCCAGGCAATTGAAAATGAACATGATATAACTAATTCATAACCTGAATCAATTGGTTGTTTCCATGTCTTCGGATACACAACCGTTTTCCTCGTGTAAACAGGGCCGCCACGGTCTCAGGGGTTTGCGTTTCTGTCCCACAAATGTACAGTTAGTAGCAACAAAAGCAGCACCCACCTATCCTCACACTCTGCATCATTTTAATTCATTATGCCTACCGCCTGTAGCCTGCTCTTCCACTGCGCTTCGATTGCCAGGGGAAGGCATATAGGGCGCAGTAAATAAATTATACATACATACATACATACATACATACATACATACATGCATTATGTATTTATATGTACACACACAGCAGATGGGTCAAATATATTCGTTTCATACATTTTGCTGCTCCACTAGACTTCCCTGTTCTAGGTAAAGAAATGATCTTTGTATTCAGTACACTTCAAGAAAATGTATTAATGAAAACTTATACGGAAAGGATGCTGAATCACAAATGTCACATTGACAATATGGACATTGCCATTGTTGCACTATTAAAAGCTTTTAGTACAGAATGATACCTTCTCACAGCCCCCGAATGATCTTGTACCATGCATTTAGCGAAAATACCGCAGAAGGTTATTTTCATCTGTTTTCGATGTCACTAAATCTGCATCCCTCGGCCGTGTTACTAGGGTTATGCTTAGTCTGGAACAATGACAACATGATTCACTCCGTAAACGGTTATGTTTCCAATTATCTTATAGTATTTTTATTGTTTTATTATTTGAGATAATTACTATTATCTCAAAAACGTTTGGTAATTTTGCCAAATGCTTTTACGACTTTTTCCTTAGCACCAATGATTGTGTGCATTTTGATGTGAATATCATGCATGGAGTTTATGTTTCGAGAAAAGAAACAAAAAGAAACTTTTGTTACTCAGTTGATCTACTCTTCGTTCTTTCGTTGTGGCTTTCTTGACCTTTTTTCTGTCATCAATAGTTTCTTTGCATAAAATAACGATTGGCAGCGATGCATCTATCACTTCCATGCAGATCCTCACATCTCTGTCTTGTTCTGCGAGATGTTTTGCAGTGAATAGTATCGTCACTCAGTTGGCTAGCGTTGACATTGCAGAATACACTGAAGCGTTACTAAGTACCAAGTAGTACTGTAGTCTGAGTACCACTGTCTGCTATCAGTAGACTGAGAGTCAGTCTCAGGTAGACGGTTGGTCACGGTTATGTACACAGAAGGATACATGTCAGTCTCAGGTTGACGGTGGGTCGCGGTTTTTCAGATTAGTTTGCGCAACAGCAGTGAGGGAGTGTGTAGACTTGGAGAAATTCTGAATTGTTGTTTCACAAAATATCTTAAATTTCAGATCTTTCTATTTTTCCTTGTCAATATTCTTGCCTTCCCCTTTCTTTCTTTTACACAAAATTTCAACTTTTCACTGACTTCTGAACCATAAATGTATGCTCAACATGCACTGTTAGCAGCGGCGGCAGTTAACATCATTTCTAAATTTAAAAAAGAATTATTTCTTTCCTTGCCACTATTATCGGCTTCCTCCTCTTTCTTTCACTCGCAACGACACAGATAACGAAATTAGTTGGATATTTGTTCTAATATAACCTCATTCGAGAGACACTAATTTATGAATGGATATTTGCTTTTAGCCTTGTTCTTTTTTAACTCGTCTTTCATCCTTTATAACAAAAGCTAACTTATTTCTGTACTATGCATCGAGATACCCCTAAATCGTATAGCGTTCATAGAAAGTGCTATGTGGTGCTGTTGAATGAAAGTCAATGATTCTGATCTCGACGACAAGATTCTTCATTTTCTTTCTGACACCCTCGAGGGTCTAGCCTGCTTCACTTGAGACGTGCACCTTGAGACGTGCTCATAGGATTCGCATTTCCTTCCTCTGCGAATATTCTGCCGGAATTCTTTTTACAAAAATAAAAAATGTCTTTAAAGAAATATTTCACAAATAAAATCCTAAAGACTTTTGAAAAAGTCATTAGGAAACAGTATGGCAAAATAGACCCAACCGGCAGCAAGGGTTAAAAATGTTCATTTCTAAATGGTTGAGATCAGTCTCGTACGAATGATTTTCCTTAGCATGATTTTCCGTGTATCGGCTCCCTAAACCAATACAGTTGTTACACGCGGTTTCCATTCGTGGAGGACCTGTATTCGTGCCATGTAACTCGGGTACCTTCGTAACAGATTGATTTACTGCACTACCCCATGCTTAGATTCGTTTGCCCATTTGTCATTCTGTCGCAATTGTCAGTCGTTCTTTCTCCATTTTGCCACTCTATGTCGCCACTTTTAGTCAACCTATGTACTTTAATTGCCGTCCTCTTGCCAATAACTGATACAGTTCAAAGCTCGTATGGTCCTACATCACGGTCTGCTGTATGTACAAGTTGTCGAGTTTAATCAGTCCATTTATTGTTGAATGTCAAATAACCAGTCACCTTTTGTCTGAATTAATCCGTTTTGTGCGCAAAATTGCACCATTCCTGCTCGGTAAGGTTCCTGCTCGTAAAGTGAATTCTGGAGTGCCAAGAGTATTACTCTTGGTATACCTATTCGTTACATAAGCTATTTGAATCACTTTTCTTTCATAACAATGATTTTATTTGAAATTGCTTGGCAATCTTCCTTATAACATGTAAAATTTCAATTGTTTGCAGAAAACGAGTTACATAACCTTGTATGTTCCTCTTGTTAGTCTGCTTTCCCCTGTACACTGTACATTTGAAATGTTTCTGTCTTTCCTCGTCGCTAATCTCGCCTTCCACTTTCTTTCATCCAGCTTATGTTTTTAAATTACACATACCGTTTCTCAGTTGCCGAATTTGGCGAATTCTTTGCTTGAAATTGCTTTGCAGTTTCCTGTTTCTGACTGTAAAATACCTCATAGTGATTTTAAACGATTGGCGATTGGTGATTTCTTATTTGCCCGAAATTGGCGATTTCAGCCTGATTTGGCGATTTCATATTTGACCGAAATTGGGGATTTCAGCCGAATTTGGCGATTTCAGCCGAATTTGGCCATTTCTTATTCTACCGAAATTGGCGCTTTCAGCCTAATTTGGCGATTTCTTATTCGACCGAAATTGGCGATTTCAGCCTAACTTGGCGATTTCAGCCGAATTTGGCGATTTCTTATTTGACCGAAATTGGCGATTTCAGCCAAATTTGTCGATTTCTTATTTCACATGAATTGGCTGAATTGGGTGGGGAGGGAAGGGTTAAGGGTTAAAGGTTAAGGGGTTAAGGGTTAAGGGGTTAAGCTGTTAAACTAGGGTTTAATAGTTAATGGGTTAAGGAGTTTTACTGTATTAAAGGTTTAGCTTTTATTTGACCTAAATTTGACGATTTCAGCCGAATTTGGCGATTTCGTCGATTAAGTCGATTAGCGCCAAAAAATGAGCCAAATTTAGCGATTTGAAACCAAAACTGGCGCAAAAAGCCTCATTTGGTGCCAAAATGAACGCAAAAAGCCTCATTTGGTGCCAGAATTGGCGCATGGCCTATTTAGCGCTAAAAAGAGTACCTCTTTTAGCAAAAAGCTCCAAAAGAGGCTCCAAATTTGGCGATTTCTTATTCGACCGATATTGACGATTCAGCCGAATTTCGCGATTTCAGCCGAATTTGGCGATTTCATATTTAACTGAAATTGGCGATTTCACCACATTTTGGCGATTGCTTATAGGACGGAAAATGCAGGTTTCAGCGCATTTTGGCGAAAGCTAAAATTTCTCCCACTATTCGCAAGCAAAATTTGTATCAACTTCTACATGTTTACGATGATTTTATTCATATATTTACTGATGGGTCCAAGGGCGGGGATCGGGTTTCTGCTGCAATGGTTCATATGAATAATGTTAATACTGCACGTCTGCCTCATAACGCATCCACTTTTTCAGCAGAAGCGCATGCAATATTGCTTACACTGGAGTTTATTCAGTTTTATGAATCTAGTCTTTTTGTTATTTTTTATGATTCCTTGTCATGTTTAGGGTTGATGCTCTGTCGTTAGATGGGAAAGATGTGCATTTCTGTTAGATACACAGATATGTTGGCATTAAGAGCAACGATAGAGCCGATGAGGAAGCCAAGGCTGCTTTGCAGTTTCCTGTTTCTGACTGTAAAATACCTCATAGTGATTTTAAACGATTGGTATCTTTGCATCTCAGAAAAATATGGCAAACCCAATGGGATCAAGCTTCTTTCAACAAGTTACAGTCGATAAGGAACACCATTGGAGATACTAAACTTATAGAAATTGTAAGGCGCCGGGATGAAGTTGTACTTCATCGTGCTCGCATTGTACATACCCACTTGCCACATTGTTATTTACATTGTTATGGTTTCTCTCAATTTTGGCGAATTCTTATATGACCGAAATTGGCGATTTCAGCCGAATTTGGCGATTTCTTATTCGACCGTGCCAGCCTACTCTGCCCGACACGTTTGATAATGTGCTTGACAAGCCTGACGCTTGTAAATAATGCGTGAATCTTTGCCTGAGCAAATTTATCGCGAGAAGACCGACTTGTGACAGTGTTCGATTGGCGCATGCAAAGAACGCAATAAATGATAACGTGGATGACATTGCGGAGGCTGAAGGGCTTCAAAATCACCGCCCTGGTAGGATGTCTCTGAGATGAGTGCAGTGGAGGAAGCAAAAATGCTACTGCGGGGGGTCAATGACTTCAATGTCATGTACTCGTTTAGGAATTAACCTGTTTGCCAAAGCTGCTCTTTCTTGTCCAGTGTTGGATTTTAAGATTCCATTCACGGACACAACGGCTACAATTGCAGCCTACTGTTCAAAGTTGTGGCTTGAGCATTGGTATGCTACTTTTTCTAGTAAACTCGAGCCAATTAAAACAATTCTAGCGCCTACAACATTCAACAACATCTATCGAAGAAAAGAAGAAATCTCTTACACCGAATTGGAATTGGTCTTACATACATTCTTATCTGCTGAAGCGGGAAGATCTACCATGCAACTGTTCACTTACAGTCGAAGATATTCTATTGATCTGTCCGGCCTCTGCTATTAATAGAAAAACGTGTTTTGCTGCGAGCAGTATGTTTGAAGTTGTTAACAATACTCCGCGGCAGAATATCTTGAATTTTCTGAACTAAATTCAGAAGTTAGAGCTATCATATATTTCTACTCATTGTAACTTATCTGATCTCGACGACAAGATTCTTCATTTTACGAAAGCTAGAAAAGCTTTAACACCTGGGTTGAAGTAAAGTCTGATTATTTCTAGTTCACACTTGATTTTCAGTATTAGGGCATAACACGCAATAAGAAGCAGTAACTTTGAATAATTTTAAATACAATAAATGACAAGAGTCACCTGAAATTATGTATTCTAAAAACTTTGTAGAAGTGTGTGTTAATTACTATTATTTTACTAATAGGAACATATCAATATTGGTTCAACTATGAAACTGACTGCTTGTATGCATGTAAAAGGTATGCATGTAAAAGTGAAGCATTTTGCTAGGGTACAGTCAGTACTATTATAAATTATAGTATACAGTACAGCAAAAGCATATGCGTTGATGTTTTGTATCAAACTTATCTGATCTCGACGACAAGATTCTTCATTTTACGAAACTCGTCGCGTCGTCGTAGCACCAAGGGAACCAAACGATCCTCCTCAAGGTCGTCAAGCTCGTCCAAGGCATGGCATCATCGGCACAGTCTAGACGAAACCGTCGCGTCGCCGCAGCACCAAGAGAACCAAACGGTCCTCCTCAAGCTCGTCAAGTTCGTCCACGGCATCATCGGCACAGTCTAGACGAAACTGGTCGCGTCGCCGCAGCACCAAGAGAACCAAACGATCCTCCTCAAGCTCATCAAGCTCGTCCACGGCATCATCGGCACAGTCTAGACGAAACTTGTCTCGTCGCCGCAGCACCAAGAGAACCAAACGATCCACCTCAAGCTCGTCAAGTTCGTCCACGGCATCATAGGCACAGTCTAGACGAAACTCGTCCCGTCGCCGCAGCACCAAGGGAACCAAACGATCCTCCTCAAGCTCGTCAAGCTCGTCCACGACATCATCGGCACAGTCTAGACGAAATTCGTCCCGTCGCCGCAACACCAAGGGGACCAAACGGTCCTCCTCAAGCTCGTCGGTAACACCACGCGGACATCACACCAGGCCGCATCAGAGTTCAAGACACAACACACCACCGTATCACACCCCCACACCTCAGGCGGCTTCACTTGAACGAATTTCCACAAACTGCAACAGTTGAGATCAGTGGTTGAGATCAGTCTCGTACGAATGATTTTCCTTAGCATGATTTTCTTTGTAACGGCTTCCTGAAACAATACAGTTGGTACACGCGGTTTCCATTCGTGGAGGACCTGTATTCGTGCCATGTAACTCGGGTACCTTCGTAACAGATTGATTTACTGCACTACCCCATGCTTAGATTCGTTTGCCCATTTCTGTCATTCGGTCGCAATTATAGGGTTGTTCTTTCTCCATTTTGCCACTCTATGTTGCCACTTTTAGTCAGCCTATGTACTTTAATTGTCGTCCTTTTGCCAATAACTGATACAGTTCAAAGCTCGTATGGTCCTACATCGAGTTTAATCAGTCCATTTATTGTTGAATGTCAAATAACCAGTCACCTTCTGTCTGAATTAATCCGGTTTGTGCGCAAAATAGCACCATTCCTGCTCGGTAAGGTTCCTGCTCGTAAGGTGAATGCTAGAGTGCCAAGATTATTACTCTTGGTATACCTATTCTTTACATAAACTATATCAATCACTTTTCTTTCATAACAATGATTTTATTTGAAATTGCTTGGCAATCTTCCTTATAACATGTAAGATTTCAATTGTTTGCAGAAAACGAGTTACATAACCTTGTATGTTCCTCTTGTTAGTCTGCTTTCCCCTGTACACTATACATTTGAAATCTTTCTGTCTTTCCTCGTCGCTAATCTCGCCTTCCACTTTCTTTCATACAGCTTATGTTTTGAAATTACAAATGCCGTTTCTCAGCTGTGCCAGCCGTCTCTGCCCGACACGTTTGTTAATGTGCTTGACAAGCCTGACGCTTGTAAATAATGCGTGAATCTTTGCCTGAGCAAATTTATCGCGAGAAGAGCGACTTGTGACAGTGTTGGATTGGCGCATGCAAAGAACGCAATAAATGATAACGTGCATGACATTGCGGAGGCTGAAGGGCGACAAGATCACCGCTCTGTTAGGATGTCTCTGAGATGAGTGCAGTGGAGGAAGCCAAAATGCTACTGCGGGGGGTCAATGACTTCAATGTCATGTACTCGTGTAGGAATTAACCTGTCTGCCAAAGCTGCTCTTTCTTTTCCAGTGTTGGATTTTAAGATTTCATTCACGGACACAAAGGCTACAATTGCAGCCTACTGTTCAAAGTTGTGGCTTGAGCATTGGAATGCTACTTTTTCTAGTAAACTCGAGCCAATTAAACCAATTCTAGGGCCTACAACATTCAACAACATCTGTCGAAGAAATCTCTTACACCGAATTCGAATTGGTCTTGCATACATTCTTATCTGCTGAAGCGGGAAGATCTACCATGCAACTGTTCACTTACAGTTAAACATATTCTATTGATCTGCCCTGCCTTTGCTATTAATAGAAAAAAGTGTTTTACTGCGAGCAGAATGTTTGAAGTTGTTTACAATACTCCGCGGCAGAATATCTTGAATTTTATGAATTAAATTCAGATGTACACAAAGTTCTAACTTCTGGAGCTATCATATATTTCTAGTCATTATGACTTATTTGATCTCGACGACAAGATTCTTCATTTTACGAAACTCGTCGCGTCGCCGCAGCACCAAGAGAACCAAACGGTCCTCCTCAAGCTCGTCAAGCTCGTCCACGGAATCATCGGCACAGTCTTGACGAAACTAGTCGCGTCGCCGCAGCACCAAGAAAACCAAACGGTCCGCCTCAAGCTCGTCAAGCTCGTCCACGGCATCATCGGCACAATCTAGACGAAACTCGTCCCGTCGCCGCAGCACCAAGGGAACCAAACGATCCTCCTCAAGCTCGTCAAGCTCGTCCACGACATCATCGGCACAGTCTAGACGAAATTCGTCCCGTCGCCGCAACACCAAGGGGACCAAACGGTCCTCCTCAAGCTCGTCGGTAACACCACGCGGACATCACACCAGGCCGCATCAGAGTTCAAGACACAACACACCACCGTATCACACCCCCACACCTCAGGCGGCTTCACTTGAACGAATTTCCACAAACTGCAACAGTTGAGATCAGTGGTTGAGATCAGTCTCGTACGAATGATTTTCCTTAGCATGATTTTCTTTGTAACGGCTTCCTGAAACAATACAGTTGGTACACGCGGTTTCCATTCGTGGAGGACCTGTATTCGTGCCATGTAACTCGGGTACCTTCGTAACAGATTGATTTACTGCACTACCCCATGCTTAGATTCGTTTGCCCATTT
>JAQFZK010000089.1:0-14219 GCA_034695905.1 Fridericia nemoralis | reverse complement strand
CTGACGGAGGCCCCATGATGACGTAGGAGCTGCCTAACTTGTTAGGACTCCAATCTGAAGTTTTCAACTTTATAATGTAAACAAATACAAGACAGCCACGTTATCAACAGAAGTAAATTTATCATTTCGAATTTGGTATATCAAATTTGCTTTTGACAAATTTGTTATGAGGATCCCGCTAGTAATATTATAATAATCTATTTGGTTAAAGTGATCATTCTGCGTTACTTACTTCTTAAATACTGGCTATCTGTGAAGTAGTAATAAGTTACATTATAACCGTGTCTGTCGTCGAGCTGGAATTGTCCTGAACGCCGATCCCTTCTCTTCTACAACGATTTTCGTTTCGTCATTTCTTCTAGACCCAAGATTATTCCGGAACTGTCTGAAACACAGTGTGCAGAGAACCAATTGGCTCCCCATCTGGTTTCCAGAATGATATGTTATAAATAAATACTATAGAAACAGTATACGTGTTTCTAGCTTTCATAAAAATATGACAAAGCTTTGAATTTCTTGAGAAACTTTAAAAAAAGTTTGTTGTAAAAAAATACTTATAATTTGTTTAGAAATGTTTTTTTGAAACAGTTTTTCTTTTAAAGAAACAGTTTTTGTTTTTACAAAGCGTTGTTAGAGGTAAGTGAACTTTCAACAATAATTGTTACAATTATAAAATTATAATTAAATTCATTCAATTAATTTAATCAACAACTGTCGCTGCTCATCTTTAGTTTATTAGCAATCGTTTTCTATATTTAATTCAGTCATAATTAGTCTCACAGAATGTTTAATTTAGTGACACTTGCTAGGTGCATTTAGCTTCCTAACAGACGCTAGGTTTATTTAGTTTAGTGAATTTATAGAAGTGTGGTGTGTATAAACAGATCTATCGAGTGCTTGTAAACTAAAGGCATATATTGAGTGTTTGTAAACTAAAGGCATACTCGCTACATGCATTTAGTTTCTTAACAGTCGCTACATTTATTTAGTTTAGTAACACTCGCTAGGTATATTTTATTTAGTGACACTCGCTAGGTGCATTTAACTTCATATCACTCGCTAGGTGTATTTAGTTCAGAAACATTCGTTAGGTGTATTTAGTTTTGTAACAGTGTCTAGATGCCTTTAGTTTACAAGCACTCCATATGCCTTTAGTTTACAAGCACTCGATAGATCTGTTTATACACACCACACTTCAATCTTCACACTTCAATTTCACGTTTCAAGAACACAACAAGTATTGAGGTCTCAAGTACATGTACCTAAGTTTAAAGTACAAGTATTAGTACAAGCACTAGTCTCCAGCAGAAGTAAAAGTGTAAGAAATCGAGTCTTTTGTGCAAGTGCACCAGGCTGGATAATATATTACCATCAGTTTTACTTTCTCATTCAACAATCATGGATTACACTTCGAATGAAATAAATTTAACTATTAAGTAAAATCAATCATATTCTCCTAGTATTCAGGGCCGGATTTAGCGTGGGGCCCGGGGGGCCAGGGCCCCAGGCCACCCACGAACAGGGGGCCACCCACCAAGTAACTAATTATTTGAATGGTGATGTTTCACAGACGCGACCGCCGCCACCGCGACCGCCCTCCCCCCGTTCGACAGGTTTTTATGGTGACTTGGGACTAAGCGACCGCCGCCACCTCCCCCCCCCCCGCTCGAGGTTTTTTATGGTGACTTGTGACCGGCGTTTACAGCTACTACCCCAGCAACTTCAACTACCCCAGGAACTTCAAAGTTGTACTCGAAATGTACTCTAATACAAGTAGAAGTAACAAAAGTATAACCGTCTAGTGGACATAATAATTATCACAATAATTATTGATATCTAACAACATTTGGAAGAAGATAGGCAATTGGATGCGTCCATCGCCACGAAATTTACTTGATATACAGATAATACAGTAGTTGAAAGAAAACATAGAAGTTGAGCAATATATAAAGAAGTCTGATATTATATGTATGAAGAATATATAAAATATATAAATATGGCTTAAAACGTTGCGCAAAATATTATTTAAAAGAACAACTCGACGCTACAAATGCTCGCAGAACAAATCCTAAGAAATTATGGGGATTTGTTAAAACTAGAACAAGCACAAAAGTAGGCAAAGCAGGTCTGAAAGTGTTTTGAAATCTGATGGACATGATGAAATTGTAACGGATATAGGAAAAATACAGATTGTAACTTGTATAGGTAGGTATGTATTAAATAATTATGAATTTTCTACATGCATATTTACTGTATCAGTGTAATATGTATGTAGTCCTGTTTCGGATCAGGTTCGATCATCCTCCATATATACCCTCGGGTAGAACGATCTCGCTGATACAAACAAGGAAAAACAAACATCTGTTCTTGTGTCGAACGACATCAAACGCTTGACAATTTCCCAAGATGCTAGTACTGAATTGGATCGCGTTAAGTTGAGCGAGTGAAAAGAAAGACAAGGGAAAATTATCATTTGTTGTTGCTGTGATGAATATTAACGTAACGTGACGTAACGTGTCTAATGAACGCAGGTTATATTGCCTCTATGTTCACATCATTCATGAAGACATATATAATAATGTACAGACAATAGAGTTATAACATAATCAAGTGACAATAATACCAAATGTAATGATTTATTAAATTAATACAAAACATATTATCTTATTTTCTGTACAACTATTGACTAATTATAATTTTTGCATAATTAATTATTTCATTAGATTATGTTGATTTTCCAGTCATACTGTCATAATAGACTTCCTTATTGTTCCTATCCCTGTTTAACATATTCTTAGAGACATTCACAGATTCCGCTGTAACAATGCTGTCAGGCAAGTAATTTCATGCATTAATAATTCTTGATGCAAAAGAAGCTTTAAATTATATTTGCACCGTTCTACTTTAAGCTTAAGATAATTTCCACGAGTCTTGGATTCAACATTTTTCATTTTGTACGTCTCTATCATATCACCTCGGAGTCTCCGGAATTTCAAAGTTTGCAACTGCAAAAACTTTAGTCGATCAACATGCGATAACTTCTTACATGCACCGACCATTCTTGTCGCTCTCTTTTGCACTTTCTCAATATCACGTATGTATTAAATTTTCTATGAACACCAAATCGAATGACCATACTCTAACAAACTTCTAACTAAACTTTGATATAGCAGTATGAAACTGTTTTTGTCTTTCTGTGACCAAACATTGCTTTCTCTATCGCAGGCAAATAGCACTTCATTGCACGTAGGTGACTGATGTATATGACTGACGCCTTCTTTTGTAACCTTGTCCTAATAAAGTTTTCCCATTAGAAGCTGTCCATATATAACGTCACGGAGGGGGGTTAGGTTAGGTTAAACACATCTAATTATAACTAAGTTCCAACATGTTAAAAATGCTAACTTCAAATTGTCTGTTTCGTTGCTTTCAGAGATGTTCTCATTAATTATCTGCAAACACGTGTTCACTAATATATCTACAGTCTTTTAATTGCTGTAAAGCGGCCGTCGTTCACAAATGAAGTTACCAAGAACTTGGTTGTATCGTTCTGAAAGTTTAACATTCACACTGCAGCCGAAGCCGTTGAGTAATTAGTCGTGACTCGTGAACTGTTGTTAAGCCATTGATTTATCTGTTCAACAAGTCACAACAGTCAAATAACAAGTAGTCTCGGTTCTTTGTTCAGTTGGACCGCTGTTTACGGCTCGGTGAATGGGCTGCTGCAGTGTTTCTGCACAGGACCGCTTTACAGTAAACGAAGATTTTTGCATCTCACCTTACTACTCATACTACCTTTATTGTGTTTATAAACATCAAAGTTGAGCGATTTCCTCATAATTTCTTAATATTTGCTTATGTGAGTGTTGACTTTTCACATTTTCTTGTTTATGCATGTTGCATGTTGTCATTTGTTCTCAGTTCTCACTGTGAATGTAGCTGTGATTATTAGCTAGCACGTTTGGTTGGTGTTACTTTTCTTTACATATTTATTGTATGCTATTATTATGATCTGTTGTGCTTCTCTGTATTTTGACGAAAATAAACGTATATATAACAAGTGATAAAAGTTGAGATGTTATTCATATCTTGAAATACTCTGAACTGTAGTGTATCTGGCGGACGGTCTTGTGGTTCGTGACATCACCAATCTGAGAAAGAAGTACATGCAGACGATGAAGTTCAAACTGGACGTGCTGAGTCTCCTCCCAACAGATCTCCTCTACTTCGCTTTCACCATCGACTGCAGCATCGTCCGGGTCAACAGAATCGCCCGCCTCGCAAAGATCTCAGAGTTCTTCGACCGGACCGACTCCCGAACTAACTTTCCTCATCTGTTCCGCGTCACCCAACTCATTCTCTACGTCGTCATCATCTACCACTGGAACGCCTGTATCTTCTACCAGGTGAGCAGTTGGATCGGGTTCTGTGCCGACCAGTTTGTTTACTTCACCGGTAATTGTACTGAGTTCATGATGGTGGTTGATCCAGACAGTCTTCTAACCACATACACTTATGTCTTCTACTGGTCCACCTTGATGCTGTCCAATATCTGCGATGTCCCGCATCCCGTCAGAGTTCCTGAGTACATCTACGTCATCATAGTGTTCCTGGTGGGTATCCTCATATTCGCCGCCATCATAGGTAACGTGGGAGGAATCATCTCGAGTATGAACTCGCATCAGGAAGAGTTTCAGGAGAAGATGGACGGAGTGAAGAGGTACATGACGTTACGGAGCGTCAATCAGGACTTGCAAACAAGAGTCATTAAGTAAGGATTACGACTGTTTACAAATTATCTAAAAATAAACTAAACGTTCTTTACATCAAGAAGACATAACTATTTTTAAACTAACTTCAGCTGCTTCATTCTGAAAGCAAGCAAATACTTTGTTAACTTGTTTAAATTTGTTGTCATGAAGCGTTACAGCCAGGGGCGGATCCAGAAATTTTGTAATCGGGGGAGGGGAGTCCTGTAAGATCAACCATTTTAGGCCTAAGAGGGTGGGCCCAGAGCCCTGAAAATGAAACTTCTGCATGCAAAAATAACAATAATTGGCAAGGGCCATGCCCCTTCGCCCTAGATTCGTCAAGTTACAGCCATTTTAGTTTGCAACGATTAAAATAACAAGATTTGTACATCAGTTTTTATCCAAGATGTTATGTTGATGCTTCCCCAGATGGTTCGACTTCATGTGGAACGACAAGCAGGCCGTCAACGAGCAGGAAGTGCTCGCGGTGCTGCCGCAACGATTGAGAGCCGAGATTGCGATGCACGTCCATCTCAACACACTCAAGCGTGTCGCAATCTTCCAGGAGTGTGAGGCGGGCTTGCTCACCGAGCTCGTCATGAAGCTGAGGCCTGCAGTGTACAGCGCGGGGGATTACGTGTGTCTGAAGGGAGATATCGGCAAAGAGTTGTATATCATCAAGAGAGGCAAGTTGGAGGTTGTGTCGGACGATGGTGGGAAGGTGTTTGCTACTCTTGGTGAAGGGGTGGTGTTTGGAGAAATCAGTATACTGAACATAGCAGGTAGGTAATGTGGTTGCTGATAATATTCTTGTTATTCGGTTTAGAGCTAAGGGAACGTGGTTTTCTGGGTTAATGTCGAAGCTGGATTTTATCATATGAAGCTGAGACGTATTATAAAATTGAAGAATGCTTGGCAAAAGTATTAGAGTTTTGTTTTAAATTCATAACTTGTATTATTCATAGAAATTATGTATTTTAGCATTTCATTCAGTTTTAGAAATATTTGTGAATCAAGTAGAATCGGTAGTAAGAAATATAATTTTAGTGAGAATTACAAAATGACAAATTGTGGTAAAATGGCACGAAGAAAGCTTTATCAACTATTGAGAGAGTCTTACGATTTTGTCTTTTAGATAGGTGTGTTAAAACACTCCATAATTGTGTTCAATTTTTTTGCAACAATTCTATTTTACCGGTATTCAGTTTCAGTTTCTCAATGTAAATTATTGGTGTAATAAGCCTACAAGTTTCATAAAAAAAACTATAGTTGCAGTTTAGCATTAATCAAGCTTAAACTGGTTGTTAACAAACCGAAAGGTTTCCTAAATCAATATTAATTAAGTTTAAGTTAAGCCTTTTATAATATAGCAGAATTTTTCTTTTTATTTGTCAAAATTCTAAGGACTTTATACATGATAACTTAGCAAAATGAAATATAAAATAATCCTTTCTATTTCGCACCGTGAACAGGCAACATTATAACTAAGGAAAATGAAATGTAAATTATTTCTATTTCGCACCGTGAACAGGAAACAAGAACGGCAACAAGAGAACAGCGAACATCCGCAGCGTGGGCTACACTGACCTGTACGTCCTGTCGAAGGAAGACCTGTGGGAGGCGCTCGCCGAGTACCCCGAGGCGAGGAAGAAACTGATTGAGAAGGGAAGGGAACAGCTTCGCAAGGACAACCTTCTCGACGAAGACCTGGCCAAGCTGCACGACACGGAGCAGCTGACCACCGAGGAGAAGCTGCAGAGACTCGAGGGGTCCATGGCGGCCATGTTGGATCAGCTGGGTGACTTTATGGGGGCGTTCAACGAGACGCAGAGGTCGTTGAAGAAAACCATCACAGGACTGGAGATGAAGCTGAGACGTCATGTAGCGCTGAATGGGCTAGAGGAAACGCTTCTGTTCTGAATCATTCACTAAGAGTTATGTTGGAGAAAGACAACGTCTAGACGTCTAGTCTAATGGTCTCGAGGAAACTGTATTGTTCTAAATCACTCATCAATAGTTATGTTCGAAATATCAAGCGTATATTGTATATAGCGAGTTTTGTGAACGATTTGTTGTAATTTAATTCAAATTTCTAGTGCTGTTTTATTGCGGACCCGTAATCAGGTGAAGAGAGGGTTCGAAAGGTTTGATGAACCCCCATTAAAAAACTGACTGTTTTTTTTACATTAAAAGGTCCCCGCTGGAGCAGAAAAAATGTCAAAAGGTCCGCAGAAGGGATCTTACGAACCCACCCACCCCCCGTGAGGAGGCTGGTTACTGGCTTGTATTGATTTTTATTTTAACTTTTTTGGTTTGCCATCTCGGTTTATTTTGTTTGAACTCAAATGCATTGCTCTGATGTTTTAAATTGCAAAGGAGTAATGTGATTTGATTCCTTGACACAAATACTAGGCCTATTATTGATAAGCAAAATAATATTTGCAGTAGGATGTTCAATTATCACTGCAAACAAACTATGTTAAAACAAGTGTACAGGTATTCAATGCAGTCCATCACGAGAGTTATGCATTAATTGTATTGCTGTTGTATATATTATACTAATATTGCATACATAGTACTGATATTACATTAATTGTACGGATATTTCATCAATTGTACTGACACTGTATTAATTGTACTGATATTAGTAAAGCAATAGTTAAACGTTTTTATATCAACTATTTTTTAATCCAACTTAATAGGAACAATATCAAAATAACAAAATGGTCAACAATGCTAATTTAATAATGTTCCAATACTTTATTGAGAATGTAAAAAAAGACTATACTCAATTTATTTAACACAAATTACACTCGGTGACATATAGATATGGAATCTTTCGCTATTACCAACAAGTTTACTTAGAAATAGACCTATTAACAAAATTCCTATCTACAAACGTTTAGCAACACTTATCTAACTAGAGAGAAGATGCCGTATCAGGGGGAAAGGTCTGCCATCTCGGATCCTACGAAGATGAGAGATCCTGCTAATTAAACTGACTGAAACTGCTACTTGCAAGCAGTAGTTGGCACTCTTCTGTGCGACAGAAAAACTAGATGAAATTATTTTGCAAAACCGTGCCAGTCTAATTTATTGAATCACTGTAATAGCATCAAACTCATTGGATTGCACCGATCCAAAATTAAATTTATTGCTGTGTTTTATATTCCCGTCACCGAATAGTCAACAGCATTGATGGCTACTTATAAATTATCTGCGCTTAAAAGCTTTGTTGTTGTTTAGATAGACATGTAAAAGAAATTACACCAGTGTAAACAAAGTAATAATTCAGCGATACAATATAATTATTCATTCAATAACAATCACAAAAATATCTATGCTAAATCGTGCACCTATAAACAAACATAACAATTTGCATGGACTGGAACAGAATTAGAAAACTGAAACCACAGTCCGCTACAACAACACAATCGCTAATTACTTCAAATACGCCAGGTAGTTATAATACCAGTCACCTTAGTTATACTTTGTACATACAAGGAGTACTAATTATAATAAAAGGCTACAGAAAGAAGTAGTAAGTTGCTAATAACAACAAATAGAAATAACAGCTCTATATAACTGTACGAAGTTGCAGGCACTGGAACGTGAGGTGCTCGCAGTTAGCTGCCAGAAGATCCGAAGCAGCGGCATCAACATTTCTGTCTCATTTGCGTCAAGCCATTCAGATAATTAGTAACGTATTATTATAGCAGTCTAGAAATCCATCACCGAAACTTTGGATCCAAAAAAAGAATGACATCTTTAATTTTTGTATGTTTAAAGAAAGTTATATGTAAAACTCTCTTATATCTTGGTTAATTTATAGTTAATTTATAATAATACAAAGTCATTCAAAAAGTTTGTTTCAAAAACTGTCTTCTCGAGAAATTCAAAAAAAATTTGGGTTTAACCCAATTTTATTCACTTCTTGTTCCCTCCATACAATATTCATTATGTAGTACATTGATGTCACTGCATGCTAGTACATTTAAGCGATTGTTTGCTAATAGCTTTTTTGTTGCTCTGAGCGAATATAGTTGCATTGTTAGGCTGCATTACAGAGCACACTGGAGCAATAACTGATATCACAGACGACAATGAAAAACAAGCGAGTCATAGCGCAATAACAAACAATTAGATTGATAACATTGTGGATATCTGCTGTTCTAATGGATCCGTGTCTGCTGAAAATGATATGACCACTCTACGCTTCACATACTAACCATCGCTGTACATATGATTAACAAACTACGATCTAGTGCTTACAAAATCTACAGTTAGTGATATGTACACGATTGAAAACAAGAAAACTACAGTTTCCCTGTAACACATAATGCAGTTTCATGAAATACAATCGGAAAAGGACAGATTATATATCTTACAAAGTGAGGATTGGTTTGGTGATCTACTTGGAATTATTTACAGTAAATAAATACTCTGATTTTAAGTATTCGAATAAATTCAAAGAAATAAGGATTGAAAAAAGAAGCTCAAAATGTATATACCCCTTAGCCCCTCCCTGACTGTAAGCAACGAAACTTAAGGGCCATCCATAAAAGACATCCGCACCAGGGGGGTCCCCCAAAAGCGGACAAATGCGGACAGGGGGTAAGGCCAATGCATATGTCTGCAGATAAAAAATGGGGTGGGGGAATGAAATTCTGGAAAAAAGGGGGTCAGCCTAAAATGGACAAATGCGGACAAGGGGAGTCAAAACTGGCAATTTTTAGAGGGACGCCTTTTATGTATGGCCACTTATCGTTAATTGTAATGTTGGCAAGAATTGACAGTACATTTGATCAGTATAGTATATTTTACCCTGCAAAGCATTTTACCCAACAATGGCATCTATGGGGGAAACGTCCAACCTGTGCTTGCGCAGAAAATGCGACGCTAAACTGTTAATGATGAAAGCAGTTGCATTTTAAGGCAGAGTGATTCCAGGAATTGAGCAAATAAGTATCTTACCTAACAATATAATCCCGAAAGAAACAACAGTAAGAAACTAGACTTAACCTCAATTTGTCTCATCAATGACAACACGTCAACCATTAGGCTAGTGACGCTTAAGTTAACAGTTCCACTGGATTTTGGTTGTTCATAAATCTCACAAAAATGGAACCAAACCAACAAATTTGGTCAGTTATGAAAGCCTCGTCAAAAATTATTAAAATTATTTCTCTTTGTGACAGGGAAAAGGGATACCACTTAGCAACAAATATGATAAATTACTAATAAGTGGCGGTATTGAAACGTTGTCCAATGCTACTCTTCGCGCACGGAGGCTGCCACTGAAGCTTCAAGGATTGGTGTTGGAAAATCCTTGAGGTAGCCTCTATCACTATAGTTGCAATAGAAATTAAGATGTAATTTACGTCTGTGTGTGATTTGTGGCAAGTTATTTCTCCAGCATAAGCTCAGGCTATAGTGGGCAATAGTCATCTCGCTGGCAGTGTCCAATCAAACCACATTTATTTCCTTATTGTAAAACAGGCCCTTCGAGTAAATGTTTCTGGTAGCGGTAACTGGATTTCACACTGTGTCGCTGAAGCAGACACATTGAATGAAGCAGATTGAAGTCACGTGCAATGCCAGGAAGAGTCTAAGTAGGTCAAAGGTGAGAAAGTAGGTCGAAGGTCATAAAGAGTAGAGTTCATGCCAGAGTTCATCCTGGCGAGTCTGTTCAGCCATGATCTCACCAAGGTCACTGATCAACTACAACACCCAAACAACAATGAACAACAACATAGCAACATCAAACAACAACCAAACAACGTCAGGCAACAACCAAGCAACATCAAAGCAAGCAATCAACGTCAGGCAACAACCAAGCAACATTAAACAACAACCAAGCAACGTCAGGCAACAACCAAGCAACATCAAACAACAACCAAGCAACGTCATGCAACAACCAAGCAACATCAAAATCAAACAATTAACGTCAGGCAACAACCAAGCAACATTAAACAACAACCAAGCAACGTCAGGCAACAACCAAGTAACATCAAAACCAAGCAATCAACGTCAGGCAACAACCAAGCAACATTAAACAACAACCATGAAACGTCAGGCAACAAACAAGCAACGTCAGGCAACAACCAAGCAACATCAAAACCAAGCAATCAACGTCAGGAAACAACCAAGCAACATCACACAACAACCAAGCAACGTCACACAACAACCAAGCAACGTCAGCCAACAACCAAGCAACATCAAAACCAAGCAATCAACGTCAGGCAACAACCAAGCCACATCAAACAAGAACCGAGCAACATCCAATAACAGTCAAGCAACATCAAACAACAACCATGCAACATCAAACAACAACTCGCAACATCATGCAACAACCAAGCAACATCAAACAACAATCAAGCAACGTCAAACAACAATGGACAATAAATTTCAACACAATATTAAAATAACATTAAAGTAAAAGAAATAACATTCTTAATATAACATTAGGCGACATTCTTACGATGAAAGCCTATTTCACGATAAATGCAACAGTTATCAGGAACAGTAACGCCGTCGATGTAACACAGAAGCTTTAGCATTAATAACAACAACATTTAATTTTGCAGTACAGATGGACTTTACATGTTCAACGTTTATGTCCAAATTGCATAGGAACGTACTGTATAGGCAGATTTTTAACAGGAGTCTCATAAAGATTACGGCGTTAATAGTGATTGTGAAGTTTGCTCAAGTAACAAAAATAAAAAGGTAATACAATTTTACAGCGCAACCAGTAAATTCAACTATATAAGAGTTACCTTATCATAGAATGCTCAATGTGTGCTGTATTGTAGATGTGTTGCATGTTTGTTGTGATGAAAATGCTGGTTATGATGAAAATTACTTAAGACAAGAGCAACTGCAAATAAATTACTTAAACAATACAATTACTTTACCAATATGCTTATGATAATATTATTAAAAATTATCCTCTCACACATATCAATATTATTACTGATTTTGGTCATATTTCTTACAATTATGCAATTGTTTGACAGACATTTTAAACTTAAGTTTAGATGTACTTTTCCAGCAATACAAATTTCCATTTTACAATGTTTTCTGCACACACATTTTAAAATTAGAATTTATTTTACAATTAACAGTTTACTGTTATAAACTATATCATTATAACAAACTGTCTATTTATTGTTTCGTCTCAACGCCATGTTGTATTAACGCACAAAAAAAGACAAATCTTACAATTTCATCAGAAAGATCTCCCAGTAGAATAGTTTTCATGACATCTGGCATGTCTGTATCGTTGGGAAGATCTTCCAACAAGGGAGAGCCATCGAGTGAGAGTCCAGCATCCAGCCCAAACCCATCGGTCAGCGGCGAGTCTATCGACCAACTCGGATAGGTTGTTGGACTTTCAGAGTGCACTTCACACTGGTGCGCTTGTTTCCAATCCATCTCGCTAGTCAGAAGCTTCTTCAACAACAAACTCGCTGAACCTGGAGTCGTATTGGATGATGATTCAGGACAGTTTTGTGTTTGATTATCATCCAGATGGAAGTGGTAGAGCCCTTCAGCGGCGAGAGCCGCATTGCTGCCTTTATTTGGATCCATCGGCTTCGTGGACCTCAAGAATGCCTCTAGTATGCTGGTTGTTCTAACACTGCAATTCTTACAATTGACTGAAGGTGAATTGCTGTAACTGTGAGCCTCTGATTTGTGGCATTTGAAAATTTTAGACGGAGGGTTTGCCCAAGGGTTTAAGGTGTATCTGTGATCGTCTAATCCCGGAGGATAGGGAGATTTTATTCGACCACGTTTGATGTCACATGCTGAATGTGGTATTACGGAATTTCTTACTGCTGGTGATGATGATGATGAATATATTGTTCTATTTATTACAGTATGAACATTATCGGTACCATTTCTGCTATTTTTGTTAGTGCTTAACTGGTCCATATCATTTGAAATACCACAAGAACTTAGTAACAGTGCTCCGCAAGACGATACAATAACACCACCCTTACACCGCATCAGGTTTGCTGATTCACAATTTCTTAGTGCTGAGACTGTCCTTCTCTGATTAAAAACATCACTAATAAACTTGGAGTTTTTAACTTGTACGCTATTGGTTGCTACGGCAGCTGGAACAGTTGTACTGTCCACATCACAAAACATCAAGTCATGCTGCGAGCGTTGCAGCACAAAATCATTTTCATCCCAGTCACTAGCAGCCAAGTCACCAAGGCCTGCCATGCGCTGATGCAGACTGGACACCGTCTGGCACAAACCGTTCGGCCTTGAAATTACAGGAGACTGTTTTTGTTGTTCCTTCATTTCAAGACCCATTCGAACAGGCACGCTGTTACTATGCACTGATCTCGCACCATTAAAATCCTTACCTGATTCAAATTGATTCACCTGATTCAAATTTACTGACTGACTGCTTAAAGATTTTTTATCATTAAAGGAACTACAGTCTTGGCTCTGTAACAAGTTTAACAAATTGCTTTCACTTGATACGGGACTAAATCTGCTGTTGTCTATAAACGAGTGACTAATTGCATCACTGTGTGTTTCAGACAGTAATGGCGACTCACTCATTTCAACGTCCAGCAGACTTCCATTGGACGACACAAAGTCAGGGAACTGCTGTGACACATCAAACTGATCCCACAGCGTGTCCATCGCATCACAGAAACTCCGGCTGCTCTTTAAATCACAATCATACGAGAGCGACGCAGAGGAGGAAGACTTTGTGATGGTCCCGGGGAGGTCCCTGTGGGCGAGACAGGGATCCGAGTGGTGGGTTAGGACTGGGGACTGTCCCTTGAAGGACGAGTCCGTGTCCGGGGGCTGTGTGGAGAGGGACAGGTCCCCGGGGTACTTGGAAAGGGGGGGACTCTCGTCCGAGGAGCAGTAGCCGCTCGATGGACCCGGCGAGTAGAGGGAGAACCGAGCGTCCACAGAGTCACCAATCAAACAGTCGTAGCAATCCATATCAGCCAATCACAGCCGAGCAGGTCAACGTTACAGCCAATCAGAGGAAAGTAGGTCAAAGTCTTATTCAATAACAACAAAGCAGGTCAGATCCACAGCCAGTCAGAGCAAAGTGGGACAAAGTACATTTATTAAAGGTTCAACATAGCCAAGCAATGAGGTTCATGCATTCTGAAACAAACAACAATCTTCATTCAGTTAATATATATATAGAGTTTAATTCGCATGCAGCAGAACAATGTTACAATATGCAGGTATAAATGATAAACGATAAATAAAAATATAAATATAAATATAAAAATGAAAGTCAATGGTTGGCAGCTGAACAATAACAAAGTTCATTTAATTCAGTTTACCATATATTTAATCAATGTATCTGAATTACATAAAACCTGTCCGATAGCTTGACGGTTTGTCTGTCTCAATTTGCCTTGTTGCCTGCATGCCTACCTCCCTGCCTGCGTCCCTCCCAACCTTACTGCCTGCGAG
>JAQFZK010000088.1:0-14249 GCA_034695905.1 Fridericia nemoralis | reverse complement strand
AGTGGTGTTACCTGAGCTAGTTTGAATTTGTCAGGGAAACACCCTTCAGCGAACGATAGATTGATGAGGCGAGTGATAAATGGCGCGAGGACATCAACATAGGACTTCAGGATTGACGTGTGAATGAAATCTAATGGCGACGTATTGTTCGGGAGATGCAGTATGATTGGCTTAATCTATACATCAGTAGTAGAGGAAAAGAGGTCGAGAAGAGATAATTCACACGTTCGCTCCGTGAATCTTACTGCTGGTTTGTCACTGACACTGTTCGCGACAGATGTTTTGACACCATTAACCTTTGATGTCTTTGATATGGGGTGCACTGGCATGATCGTCGTTGATCACCGTATCTCGATCGTTTAGTGTACAGGATACCTTTCGCAGTCTTCTAGAGCTTTCTCTGATCCCATCTTGACAATCTCCTGCGAATTTTCTGGGTTCCAGTCGGCTTCGGCGATCAGCAACAGGATGGCAACAATACAAGCTTTTCAACTGCCTTTGTCTAAATATTTGATGCTGATAATTTTTTTAAACAAATATCTGGAGAGCCCGGCGTTCAGAGAGGTCCCTGCAGCGAGACCAGTTTCGTCAGGGTATTTCAGAATGTATGATCAAACCAGACCATGTGTACAGAACTATAACTCCAGGCCAGGAGGTCTCAGTGCAGGGTAGTCGTCTGTGGAAGCCCGTAAATGACCGCGCTGTTGGAATGCAATAACATGCATCACGCTGTTATGATATCAAGCAACGGTGACAAACACGTAGTTATGCAGGTTGGCAATCCTAGGAAAAGAAGGGATAAAGTAAAGTAAAGTAGAGTACATTTATACCGCGCTTCTTAATATTGGTCTCAGAGGCGCACCGGTGTGGATTCATATGAAACACACTCGAAGACATCAGAAGTAGTAACTGACTGAGCAACGAAAAATTCTCCACCAGAGCAGTGAGCAGATAAAGACCTTGCTTAAGGGTCTTATTCAATAACACAGCTGCCAGCGGTCGTTGAACCACGAACCGTCGGATCGACGATTAAATATTGTCCAACGCCTTAGCTAACTGAGCTACAAGCCCTGCTCAAGCTACAAGCCCTGCTCATGCTTGGGTGACATGCCCCAATACAAATTATGGAGGCGGGTGAAGATGCTATCGCTCAAACAAATTATTTTGAATTGTTTCTACATTACCTTACCTTCTCGTCGTCGTCACCAGAAGTTAAGTCAAGCATTTTCACACCAATCAGTAATAGCATACAACATATAGCATAAATCAGGCTACCAGACAGAAAAATATTCTAACTAAGCTGGTCACTTATAAGTTTATTTTAAATGTGTATAATTTGATGCCTTATAGCTTGTGTAAGACAGTGCTTGAACCCGGTATGCACTGCATTATGTACATAAGTGTGCAGATGCCGATTTTGTCAAAGTAGGATGAAGCCCTTGCAGCTTTATGAAGAAGAAAAATTGCAGATTTATTATACTTGTAAAAATATCGAAAACATTCATTACGTATTTGAAGCTTCGCAGCAGTTCTTTCTTGATTAAAATAATTTCAATCATCTTACTTATTTTTTCAAAGTTAATTTAAATATTTAAAAAAACGCTAAGTGCCTATACTATTAGCATTGCAATGATCGATGTATTTTCTTTCAGTTGGGGATACCTATTTTGTCCCATAACTTATAGAAATTTATTAATGTTCAACGTTTTTTACTTCTATGGTTAAAACAGTGCTTTTAACAGTGCCAAGAACTTCACTGGACCCACCAGCTGTTAGGTCAATAGTCGATCATTTTGGTGAATTGTGGTATCATTTTTTAATATCTGAGTTGTAGCAGTTTGAGAAAGCAAGTCCTGAGAAACACAGGCCACGAAGAAATGTCGATATATATTGAATTAACTGACAGTTAGTTATATGGCGCTTTTTTTTAAAGTGACAAATTTATTAGCTTGACAGTTGTCGAACATACATTTGTTGAACTTGAAATTAGGTAGTTGTTTTAATGACGAAACAATGTCATGAATCACGTCCTGTTGTCAACAGACTGTAGACGATGATAATTAGCAAGTTACTTTTGTACTTGAAAGTTTCAGTTGCCTTTGTAACATGTTGCTGACAACGCAATTTTTTCAACCTCAAGCTCGGAGGCCCTGACCCATCGGAGGCCCCGATGCGCCGCACCAGCTGCACCGGGCGGTAGTTACGGCCCTGCATGTGTAGTCGTACCTTCTCAGTTATAATGCTATGACTATCAAGAAATCTATTCAATTTGATAATGACTTTTGTAACTACTAGAAGAAGAAGAAGAAGAAGAAGAAGAAGAAGAAGATATTTATTTCAAACAAAAATACAATAGCGTACATGAAATGTACAGATTAGACTAAAAGAATACTTACATAGGCTACCAGAAAAAATGAAACATTTATCAACGCTGGTCACCTAAAATATCTATTATACTAGATAGAATATTTCACGCCGATTCATTTCGAACAACTCCGACAAGTTTCTCAGTAATCGAGCTGTTGATGCAGTATAAAGGGGCATGTGGACACATCAAACAGAGATCTCCAGCCGTAGTTGACTGCAACGGTCAGCGCTCTTTCGCCTGCCAACAACAGTGCTGGATGCTTCATTGCTAAACTGTTAGCCAAGCAGTGTGATGTATGGATTTGGTATCCTTTTCCATCGCAGCTTTCGTCAGTTCGTTCAAGCGTTCGTTCGAAATTAACAACGTATCTATTATGGCGGAATAACGGTTGAGTGACTTTGCAATGATGTGTGCAGAAAATAAACATCATATGAAAGCTCGATTCTGTAACATTTGTGAAAATTTTAGCACAAGTGAATGCGTACAAATGAATTGTAACTTTATTGTTCTCTTATTCAAGCGTATACTTCAGTCACTTAATGCCTGGTCCTGGGGAATTTGTTAAAAATTAACCAAACAGCGGTTTGACTTTTAGACAACTTAAATGTAAAATTATTCATTTATTAATTGAAAATATTTTGTTCTTTTATTAATCCATAATAACCACGATAGTTTATTATTATCATGTCAGGTTTTCACGGAGACTACATCGGCTGTTATCAGGACAATAACGACGCTCGTCTGATGAGTGAACAGGAAAGTCTCAACTCCACCCTAATGACACTCAACTACTGTCGCAAGGGATGCCTTAATAATACTTTGGCTACATACTACGGTGTCTCGGTAAACCGTTTCAAATAATTCACTCCTAGATGTTTGTATTGTAGAATAATGTTTACAATAACAACTGCATCAACTCAGTGGTTCGATATGTCATCGCCGCGGGTCAGTCACCGCTCCAAAGCATTTTTCTTGTGGGAGGCACATAGTTACGTCCGAAACTCTACGGTTATTGAAATTCTTGCAACGGTTATAGAAATTCTTGTAACTTTGTTTTATGTAATTCAATTTGTACTTTAATTGCTTAATCGCATGTTATGTGACTTATTGTGAAAGGTTCAAATATTTTAAATCGAATAAAATATTTTATTAGATTTAGGGAGAATATTTGATAATTGTTTACATACTAGATTCAAAGATTTCATTAGATTTGGGGTAATATTTGATAAATTTTCTCACAGTAGATTAGCAAGAAACTGGAAGCAAACAAAGAGACTTTGTTGACGAAGAGTTATAAGTTACGGTTACAGTCTTTAGAGGTGTGCCACAAGGTTCCTTGCTGGGAACAGTTTTATATTTGATCTATACACATTATCCAGATTGGGCTTTTTCTAAAATAGGCAATTTTTCTGACGGAACTAAATTAGATAGAAGCATAAGTAGATTTGCTGATATAAAAATACTGGCTGATGATTTATTAATGTTGTAGGTGAACTGGTGAAATCCCCATGCCCTTGTTTCTTCCAGATCGTATCATGCTCATGCTCTGTTGCGTGATATATCTGCTAATAATACTCAAAATCTTCACACGTGTACACAGTTTACCAGTAGAATTGTCAAGCGACTTATCAAGACTCATAGTTCTAGTTTGTTGAAGAAGCTCATTTATTTTCATCAGGCAGACATCTTTAGGTGTCACAATAATGAAGCTCCTCAGTATCTAGAGTATCTGATCGTTTGAGTGATGACCAATCTTGCCATGCTTTGAGATCACAAGTAATAGTTTTACTGGTTGTTTCTCGGATCAATACACAGTTCGTGCTATAGATTTGAGTGTTGCTGTTCTTCTGTCATGAAATTCCCTTATACGTAGTATCCGGTAAATCAAATCGTTGGATTTTTAGGAAACAATTGAAAATTCTTTTACGCAGCTCCGCCTTTCCTGTCTAGCACAGTTTTTGACACGCTAGCAATTTCCCACGCTAGCACCGCCTTTTTTAACACGCTAGCACGTTCCCTCTCCAGCACAGCTTTTTAACACGCTAGCACTTTCCCACACTAGCACATCTTTAACAAGCTAGCACTTTCCCCACGCTAGCACAGCTTTTAACACGCTAGCACTTTCCCACTCTAGCACAGCTTTTTTTCATACCTCTGAGTCATTAACCTTCCTTGCTGTGCTTGCAATTATGTTCTGTGTTGTATTGGATCATCATCATTAGTTTTGCACCATTTACCAGATCCATGGCAACCACATTCTTCAACATTCGCTTTCCTCAGCACTTTTCAGTACAGCGCAAGAACTTCATTTCAATTCTACAGTCATTACAATCTTTGACCTTCATTTTGGTTTTTGTTCCATCCATTCTTCTCTCAGCAACTTCTTTTAGAAGTCCTGCTTACTTGATTACATGACCTATCCACATTTTTCCTCTATATCATTTTATCGTGAAGCCCTCTCTCCTCTTTCAGTTTTCATTAATCGCTCGCCTATCTTTCTATCTAACAAATTTTATCTATCCATTCCTCGCCTTGTCACCTCATACATCACTACTGGTCACATCAGCGTCCTGACCATAGTTGTGAAATACAGGAAAGTACAAATAAAATACAGTAAAATGCATGTATTTTCCCCAAAAATAAAATACATAAAATACAATACATACATAAAAGTATGGTCGAAAATAATAAAATACAAAAAATACATGTATTTTTCCAAGAAAATAGAATACACAAAAAATACGTATTTCCCAACTATGGTTCTGACCTTTATTTACTTAAACCTGTTTACTGCATCTCTTTGTCAGTAACTGTCTACATTTATTAAAGGCAGCTTCGGCCATTTCAATACCTATTTTCACACCATTTAGGCATATTCAATCCTCTGTCAATATTAATCCGAGATACTTAAGCTGTGTGACCTGTTTCACTGATTGTGCACGAACTTTGATGTTAACTTGAGTTCTACATGTTTTCGAGACTAGCAATTTTTTTTGTTTCACATTCATTTTCATATCATCATATTTTGTAGTCTTAATCAAGCTATCCAGTATTATTTACAGTTCTTCTTCAATGCTGTCTATCATCCCTAATCAGACACAATAATGGCACACTCAACTTTCATTCCGTCGGGCTGTCCATATATTCTACATATAACGTCACGCAGGGGCAGAGCCCGCGTGACAAAGTGTGACGTGGGCGGGTGGGGGGGAGTAGGAGTCAGGCCAGTGCGACGTTACATTTTAGTCCATTTTACATATGCAGCACAATAGGAAATTCTACTAAAATGTCACCATTTGGACGCCTGTCACATGATGATTATGATCTAACTTTGGAAGATATGGTCATGCAGTCTTTAAGAATTAAAGAGCCTTCTTGAAAAATATATTCTTTACAGACATATTATTATTATTATTATTTATTTCATTTCCACATTGAGACAGACATATGCAAGAAACTACAATGTGACAAAACAAAGTTCAACATACAAGTATACAGTGTCCAACATGCAAATAAAAAAAACGAATCACAGATAAATTAATTATGCTAACATGATGCGCTAACTAGTGAAAGTAATGTGGAAGAAACATATATTAGGGAGGGCAAAGAGTACTTACAAAGAAATTAGGTTTTAAATTGGCGTAAATTAAATTTAAAACTAGCAACTGAGCGAGATGAAACGGTTTCCTCATTTAATCTATTCCATAGGCCTACATTAATGGCTTGACAGTTACAATTATTAAGCTGAAAATTGAGAACGCATTTAGGCTTTAAGAGTTTTAGTTTTAGAGAATGTCCCCTGATTCTTTTTAATTTAGATAAAGTAAGAAATTCGTTCGCATTTATATCAACGAAACCTTTAAGAAATTTTGAAGTACCGGGTACATAGTGAGATATACAGTGTGCGGCATAAAACTGGCCTCCTATCAACAGTTTGAATAATTTCGCTATCTGGCGACTCTTTTAAATCAACATTTGCGGGGATAATATTCGGTCCAATTTAACATATAGGCCTATGCACCAAATTTGGCAAAAATATCTGCGACAACAGCTGAGCTATGCACATTTATCCGCTTCAACCCCACTTTTTGCACCCCCAATTTAACACCTTAACCAATTTAAAACCTTCGTACTAAATTTTATAAAAATATTTGCGATAACAGCCGAGTTGTGCTCATTTTTTCGCTTCAATCGCACTTTTTGCATTGATTTGACGACCAAATCTTATAAATTATGCAAAAAGTGGGGTTGAAGCGGAAAAGTATGCACAACTCAGCTGTTAACGCAAATTTTTTTTTTTATAAAATTTATTACGAAGGTGTTAAATTGGTCCCTGTGAGATCTCAAAAATTAAAATTTAAAACGGTCGCCAGATGGCAAAATTATTGAACATTTTCTTAGGGGCCAGTTTTTGTTTAACAAATCGATGCAAAAAGTGGGGTTGACTCGGATAAATGTGCATAACTCAGCTGTTGTCGCAGATATATTTGTCAAATAGGTAGGAATGTGTTAAATTGGACCCCATATGGACTCAAAAATGTTGACACAAAACAGTCGCCAGATAGCGAAATTATTGAACATTTTCCTAGGGACCAGTTTTTTAAGTCACACCATGTATGTATTTCTTTTTCACGAAGTTTGTAGATTGGGGAGACCGGGATAATTCTGAACACGGGGTTAGTTCGGAACGGGTTGATAAGACTGCCATGTGGTAAGGTGCAAGTATACATAGATAGATAGATAAAGACATAGATAGATATAGAGAAATATAGTTAGAGAATATATTAGATATACCGCATCATTCTTACATTTTAAGTTTACCGTACCTTCACATTTGTAGAGGCACTTAATAAATTTGGGGCACTAATTTTTGTGAGAGAGACTTATTACAATATGTTATAAATTTACAAATGTTAAACACTCATTTAACAGTACCTAACATTTTGGAGCAGAGGGCTTACAATACTTCATAATAGTAAACTAAATTTGCGGCGATCTTCTCACTTTTCTTGCGTATATTTAGCGAAAAGTTAGCAGGAACTGTTGCGTGGTTGGTAGAGCGAAGCTGCCTACGTCAGTAGTAATTCTAACCTTTGTTGTATTGACCGATGTGTGTAATAGGCTCACTACTACTGTTTCTGTGGTGAGACGTATGACACGTATGGACAGCTGGACGACAGATCTTGTGACACTCGCTGTGCGGCCAATCGTAGTCAGATGTGTGGAGGGAATGAGAGGACAAGCATCTACTCAGGTCAGGTTTGCTGTAGTCAACTTAGTCAACTTAGACAAAATCTTTTAGATATTTGTTGAAACACACGGCTGATACCGGAGTAATGCGTCCTACATTCGACATTAGCTCGATTTGTTGAATGATATTTGTTCTGCAAAAGTATACAGGTCTAGTCTGGGATGAAATGTCCCAAGACATTTTCCGATTTCTCGATTGTCAGAATATTATGTGCAGGAAAAATCTTTGAGAAGTTATGTAGTAATGGATGTGTGTATGCATTTCGAATTTCTTATTCACCAGTGCGTGTCAACAAATTGACATTCGAATGTGCGGCAATAGATGAGGGGTGTCGGACTGTGTGTAGCTCAGAGCGGCAGCTTGGAAAGCGGAAGTATTTTAGTTTTAGGAGCGGGCATTTGCTGATAAAAGGAGCATGGCGTGATTTCTATGGCGTATCTGTGGTATCTGTGTATCTGTCGATACGCGTGCACAGTGATGGACGTGTATCCTGTTATTCGCCTCATCTGATATTAGTCGAGTAGCCAGTAATGCTAAATTTAGCGCAACCTTGTTTTGAAGTATAACAAGCAATTTTATTTGTCAGGTGCCTTCCCAAGTATGTGCCTTTTGAAATTTCACCGGATGCCACATTGGCACCCCTGGGGAATTTCCCGTAGGGATGAAAAACAAGATGGCCGCCAATAAGTCACTTGTGTTGTTTATATCTCATTACGTACATATCAGTCAGGTTTAGAATCCGGTATTCTGTCAGAATTTTATAATAATAATCATAATAATATAATTTAAAATTTAAAATTGGAAGATTATTAATGAATGTCCGACCGGTTTCGACCATACGACCTCATCAAGGGCTAGGTATGGATTTTCCGCAGTGCTAGGCGCACTCATTTGTTTGTTGTTAACTTTTGCTACTTATTGACAATGAGCAAATTTCAAATTGGAAATGGCGTGTTTGGGGACAAATTTGGTGAGCAAACGTTTATCCGTTATGGTAAGGCTCGTGGTGGTTTGGTTGGATTAACCCTATCAGCCGATCAAGTTGCAGGATGGGTGCTGTCGAGCAATATCTGCAACACGGTATCATTGTCAAGCAGCTGAACAGCACTTCCTTCCTTTTTATCAGTACATATTACAGTTAGGCGTTTAAATGGCGTTGATTGGACCATTGGTTCCTGAGATATAAGCAATACAAGTGACTTATAGGCGGCCATCTTGTTTTTCGTCCCTACGGGAAATTCCTCAGGGGTGCCAATGTGGCATCCGGCGGAATTTCAAAAGGCACATACTAGGGAAGGTATCTGACAAAAAATTTGCTTGTTATACTCCAAAGCGAGGTTCACCTCTAAGACTACGCTACTAATAATTTGTATCCGACAAAGATTAGAATTGTTCGCCTAATCAAAATGTTGTATCGGACAAATTCTCCAACGTATAGGACATGTGACGCCTCCGCCGGCGTTGAGGTCGCCACTGCTGCGATCGCTGACAAACCGTCGGCGGAGTCTCATTCATCGTTGCTGTAGTCCTGTTTGTAGTGCTGTTTTCCCACTGGTGGGGTTAAATACTTGTATCCCATTACAGAATTTTTTTTATAAATCAATGTGCACTAAACGCCTTGTAATAATTTGATACATTATATAAATATAAATTTGTGTAAACAAGTACGAATTAAGGCTAACAGTAATATCTAGAGGCATTATTTGCGCGAAGCGCGCCATTTTTTAGCTCTAAAAATGTGTTCACTCTCAATAATTTTTCTGTGGGTGTAAAATATGTTTTGGCGTTCAATGTTGCGACAAAAGTAGAAAAAAATTGACTTCGGCTCCCCCCCCTCATGTTGAAGCAGAATCTTCAGCTCTGCCTTAGGGTCGTGCTTAGTTAATTTCGGGCTCTGTGGTTCGGGCGCACGTGATGAAGAATAAGAGCGTCGTCTAAGATGACGTCTAAGATGTGCGTCAGATGCACAATTGTCCAACTACGCATTGACAAATCCACACTACTACACACATATCTCAACAAAATCAATCCAACTTTATATCCATCTTCTATCTGCCCACTCTGTAAAGTCCATAATCATGACACCAACCATCTATTCTCCTGTAATTCAATTAAATCAGACCTCAACCTCTTAGATCTTAGGAACGACCCTGTTTCCGTGGCTGAGCTGCTACAACAATGGGAGGACGCTCTGGGGGCAGCCGGAGGCGGAGTGGGATCTTGACCCGTATGGAGGGGTCAAGAAGGGCAACCAACAACAACAACAACAACAACAACAACAACAACAACAACAACAACAACAACAGCGTCTAAGTAAAGTCAAGTAATCTAAATCTCTTAACATATTTGAACCAAACAACAACAACAACAACAACAACAACAACATCAACAACAACACAAAACGATAAGGATCCAGTTGATTACAGTAATCGTGATATGAACAATAAGTCTCTCGTTTTAGTCATCGGCTGATCATCGTCGTTTTATTACGAACATATTTACAGTTTCGTCAGGAGATTCTAAACAAAATTGTCTTTCATCCATAAGCACTGCAGCAAGTGGGGGATCCTGCACAATGGAGGGACCCTTGGTACACAAAGTGGGGGTTCTAAGACCCCCATCACCTCCCGTGTTTTAGCCGCTGCGTCGATCTCGTCGTCGGATCTTTGGCCGCCCCCCGCGACGTTAGTTGACAGGTATTCTGATGTGGTAGTTCACCAATAGATATACCTTTTCGTATATATATAAACCACTCGGTGACGGGATCGGTAGTCGACAGCTCTTTCGTCACTCTAAAGCGGATGTCATGGTGAAACTCACCTGGTATAATCCAGGGGAACTGCGGCTAGTGCGGTGCCCGCTACCTGCTGACCGAAGTCGCTGTAGCAGCGTCTACCGGCTAGCCGGCGTTCAAAAAGCAGCGGCGATTCCTCTAATCGAAGCCGGGAACTCTTTTCCAGCCGCAGTAGGGGTCCTGACAGACCTTCGACTACTGGAACCGTGCTTCAAGTACCTCGTCGACGGTCATCGAGAACTCGATTCCCGACCTGCTAATCGCCGTATGCATGAGCCTCGAGTAGAGAAAGACTGAGTCAAAAAGGGGTTTGCAAGGTTCCGATCAATGCTTTTCAAGCGTAGGTTTCTCTGTCATCCTTGCAGTGGCAGCCGGACCCTTGCGGTCTCCAAGCGTTCACTCGCCGAATCGATGAACTACCAACCAGTCTAGTTGGTGTTCGAAATCGAAAGTGTCCGTTCCCGTCAATTTTCAACTGTCTGCATTACTTCGTAACTGAGACAGAGGGTTTCCTTTCTCTCGACCCTTCTCACCGTCTGTCATATCCCGGGTCTCTCCGATACAACACTGACAAGTATGGATCGACGGGACAGAACTTAGTGGTGTGTCAATATTATCAATGAACACAACACTGTAATAGTTAGTTTAAATATGTACACGTATTATTATAGAAGCGTATATATACAAGCTATGCAATAGCAATATATACAGCGGTTTGATAACGTAATAATAATGACATAAGAATGTTCGTCAGCATGTGATAAAACATACACGAGGTATTACAGTGAAGGTTAATGTCACAGTTATTTTAGTGAAAGATACACATGTGAAGATATCAATAATGTTAGGTATTGATATCTACAATACATTAATCAATATAGACACGGATAACGCGATACAAGTCTAGTCTGATTAACAATTAGATCAGAAGCAATGTAAATTCTAATGGTCAGTTTATTTACATGTAACAGTTAAACTACTCTTATTGACACGCAACATATAATTAGAGATAGTTAACTAATTATAAGTAAGATACACGCAAGGTACTACTTATCTGATATCAACACGGTAAAACACGCGAGATAATACTTACAGATAACATACAAGACTATCATGTAAGGGTCAGTAGCATCAAGAAGTTCGATACACAAAACAACCAGAGTAAAGCAAGAATGTACCGACAGCTGAAAGACCACGAGGAAGGAATGCGCGATCTTATATAGACAAGAAATAAATCCAGACAGCAAAAGAGAGACGACAACCAAAAGAGACACGACAGCCAGCGTCAGCTCCGAGTCAGACACAAGGGTCAGCAATACGAAGATAGCACATCAGAGTTCAAGGAAAGGCAAAGATCAAGACAATCCTAGATGACCCGCAATCAAGATAACACCAAAAGGGTTATCATCGATTATTTAACAAGAAGGTATAGTAAAGAAGAGAAAACACTTATGTCACGACCAAAGTCGGGACGCGACAAGGAACGTCTAATAAAATTGTCACATTGCAATAAACATAGTCCTGCAGTTTTAAGCAAAATTGATTAGAACACAGATATAAATGTGTCTTCAACTAGTAAGTAAAACTATACGCACCTGCTACAAATCGGTAATTTAACAACAACACAAATGAATATGAAATTTATATACAGATGTCATTTGCGACGCAGTACAAAGCTTGATGACACTGATTTGAAAGATTTGTAAGCTTTTCCACAAGTTAATTCATCAGCAGGTTGTGTCTCTAAATTGTCCTCTTCTTTTTCCTGTCTTATTTCATCTTCAAAATCGTCCACAACTTAACCGTTTCTACGATATACACGTAGCACTGCGTCTCGCATGATAAACAGACACATTTCAAAGAACTCGGACAAAGTCAACACAGACACACCAATCCAGATACCAAGCTGCCCTCCTATATTTGAGATGAGTTGTACGAGGACATAGTCAGCGCTCTCCTCCACCTTCATCATATTGCCATCACTCTTGTAGACGTTAACCAGTGAGAAATCATTCGGAACGGTGCCATTAACTTTGTTGAAGAAAATCATCTTCTCATTCATACTAAAATAAGAATTACCGTAATTTTTGGAAATGGAAACTAATTGACTACTTTTAAATCCGAAAGTTTTACGTGAACTCGGCCAAAAATCCGAAGAGCTGTAGGTGACATCGTACGAGAATTCAAGACATGGAGAATAACAACCGCAGCTCTCCAGTCTACTGGAGTTTAATTGGATTTCTTTTTTAGCAACGGAACTACAGGTATACAACTGTTGTAATCTGTCGTACATTTCACGTAATCCTTTATTTAAAGAAGAGTGTCCAGTTTTATTTAAGAAATCAACAAAACGGCACGACCTTATCTTTGCTTTCTCACTGGAATCTTTTTTTGACTGACTTTCAACTGCAGTTAGTGATGAAATTAGTGCATGGTATGCACTAATTTCGAATTCACTGTCTTGCTCTTCGAGCGGTAGTGGGAGATTGCTATCAAAGCATCCACATTTTTCAATGATATGTCGCTGTACACACTGATCAATGCATTCCTTCTGCTTGTACGTGTAACCTTTGCGTCTATTATCATACGGGCTCTCATACGTACACTGTCCGTGTGGCTCACCTAGACGTTTCGTCAGCTTGGATTGAAGCCGAATAGACACAGATTGTCCCGGAAGAACTTTGAATCCATTCTCTGACGGATCAGGTCTTGTATTAGGAGCATGAATCATTACTATAAATCCTTCCTTTTCTACCTCTGTACCTATACCAACATCGTCTACGAGTTTGAACATAGGATGCAAATTTCGACGAATTATTTTTAATATTTTCCTTCCGGATAGGACTAAAGCCGACCAGCTTCCTTCCTCCTCCATAAATCCTTCCTCCGTTGATGAAGCGTCGAGTGGCGTTTGAGAGATTTGTGATTTGTATGTAAAGCAGTTATAATATTTTAAGTCAAATATTGTTGAGAAATCATTCGCTGAATCGGCTGCCCTATTATTTTCCGAATACATTACAATCAATTCGTTCATGGATCTGGAGACCAACTTGAGTATCGACGGATCAATGCTTTCTGAAAACGATACTGTAACCGGATACAATGAATCTGTAAAGGCGATTGCTCGTTTGATGATAGGGCCTTCAAGTACTTTGACTACACGTACAAATTTTATCAAATTGTAGATGTACTGTTTAGCAGGATCTGGATAATGTTCTAGAATAGATAGTGGCTCGCTTAGTTCGTTGAACAATTCTGCGTTTGATTCAGTGTACCACATTATATCGGACATATTATGCGATATGTTTGCATTTCTATTTAAAATGTCATCAAATTGTAAAAGAGTTTCGATATCAAATCGATTAGCTTTGCAAAGAGTTATTTCAGGAAAAGGAACGCCACCACGTTGTATAGAGGTGACTACCTTGATAGGGTAGCTAAAATATCGTTCCAGAACGAGATACATCTGACCAGCAAACATCAGCCACGTTGCTAGCAACAACACCAGCCACACACGGCGTCGTGTTTTTGACGTTGAAGTGATGACCTTGGAAGCGCCGTGCATCGTCGTAGTGCTGGCGAACTCATCGACATGTCGTCTCATTGCTTTTCAAGAGTTTGCCTTTTGTCTTAACGAATACAAGCGATTTAATGTCTTCCCGGTCAGGCAGTCTTATTCGATAAAGTAATAATATTTTAATGCAGTCTACAAAATCTACAAAATACGAAAATGCAGACAAAAATAGAGACCAACACTTTTACCAGAGATGGGTCACTAATTGATTAGGAACTAATCGATTAGCTAATCGATTAGAATTATTGCTAATTCTAATTCT
>JAQFZK010000087.1:0-14279 GCA_034695905.1 Fridericia nemoralis | reverse complement strand
TGTGGTTAAGTTACTAGACTCAGTCATGTGGTTAAGTTACTAGACTCAGTCATGTGGTTAAGTTACTAGACTCAGTCGTGTGGTTATGTTACTAGACTCAATCATGTGGTTAAGTTACTAGACTCAGTCATGTGGTTAAGTTACTAGACTCAGTCATGTGGTTAAGTTACTAGACTCAGTCATTTGGTAAAGTTACTAGACTCAGTCGTGTGGTTATGTTACTAGACTCAGTCGTGTGGTAAAGTTACTAGACTCAGTCATGTGATTAAGTTACTAGACTCAGTCATGTGGTTAAGTTACTAGACTCAGATTCACCAATAATAATGCAGAGTAAATATATCGAGCAAAAATACTGCCTATACTACTGAGAGTAAAAAACCTAAAAGTTTAGCTACTTCAGCCTGACTCGGTATATCTACAAGTAGAAACTTTGTTTACAAACGAAATATAAAATGGGAGAGAGTATACTCGTAAGTACAGCTGAGAATAGCAGAGTTATATTTTAAAGTAAAGTAGTAAACACTGTAATTCAGTACAGTTAAGCATTAACTATTTATGATTTTAGTTAGGCATTAATTAGGTGCGAACAATCAAAGTCATTCAAGATGTAATAAGTTATTATGAGTTACAGAGAACTTTATCACGAACACAAAGATTCCGCCAGTTTTGTCTAGAATAGATTACAGCTAGCACTTGCTTTATATTTAGATATTACAATATTATCAATTAGGTTTTTGAAAAAATCAATATTACCAAACAAAATGCTTCGCAGAACGACACAAAATTTCTTGAAATTTAATTTCAACAGTCAGGAAGAAATACACCAAATTCACTTAATGATTTAAGAAAAAATTATGTAGACAAAAGAATTCACATAATAGTTCTGACTGCAACAATGCTATCTATAAAGGAATAACAGATTTAATATTCCAAAGTTACAGGCTATTCTGGAATATAATCAACCACATTCTATCAATACCATACTCTAAATGCTAACAGTACCATTCGCTAGGTTAAATCAATAATTGGAAATATTACATTAATATCAAGCTAGTAGAGAACAAAAACGACAAGTTTGGTCTGCCGAGAGTTCTACAGAACAGAAAATGTATCTACAGTTGAATTGATATGAAAAAGGCATACAACAAATATTAAGAGACTAAACTGTTACAGCAGAATTATAACTGTTATGTTGGACCAAACATTCATACAATCATTGGGCCAAACCGTTCGATGCTTATTTACATAACGGATTGGATGGGGTTGAGTAAAGCTATCCATTTCACATGTCTGTGGTAAATCTGTCTCCCTCGTATGGGAGGATTGAATTGCCAATTTTCTATCTTCATATTTTATATATACAACCTCTAAGTTATAAAAAATCATCATATCGAATTGCTAAGTAACTTGCAACAAAATACAAATTGAAAAAAAGACATCTCCTATTGTTGATAAAAACTAGACTCATTAAATTTTATAAACAAATCATACTCGAAAAACAAACGCTACATTTATGCTGAAATAATGTTTGTCAAAAAAGTTTACATTTTTGATGAACACGACCACAAATTAACAATCACCTTATAAATTTACAAATAACTTAAACCAAAAACAAGTTCAAAATGTCTTCTACTACTAAATTTAACATTAGAATCCTTCCTAATGAAATTCAAATTGTGCTGTTTTAAACCTATCGGTTATTAAAACAACTAAGTTATTAAACTAAGTCGTAACGTTATTAAAACAAAGTCATAAATAGTTTAAAAGTTGGGGAAAAAAATTTGAAAGTTTCCATACAGAATTGACAAATTCATATCGTTACAGTAATCAAGTGCAAGTAATTACAAAAAAACAGATTTTCTATTTACACAGAGACACAGTCACTGTAAGCGCAAGAACTGCATCAGACATGAATGTACAGGAGTTGAGTTTAGAAAATGTTCTGAAAAAGTTTCAAGTCTCGAATGAATAATTTCAGTATTCAATTTTCAGATCCAATCCATCATCAAAGCAGTGCTTCAAATAACACCCGCCAGTAACTAACCACGCAGACCCATTAGCACTCATCTCGTTTACCCACTTACATGCCTCCACATCAAAAAATTAACAATTCAGCTCCACAAATTAACATTTAACAACAGCTATAATTTATTGTTCTGTACTATTTACATATTAAGCAATCAAAACAAATATTACTAATATATCTATATGTACAGGTGAAGAATTATTTCTAATTTTTCTAATCTTACAATAACGGGCTTCAATAGTTTCATTAACAATTTAAGTCTTGTGGAATTGTAACCTTACTTGGTTATAAACTCCCCCTTTGTAAAAAACTGAAAGATTAATTCTCCAAAACTAAATATTGTTAGAAAAGCAAAATATCGCGACAGATCCTAACTTTTTCTGTTGTCCAGAGAGAGATTCGAACCCTCTCTCCCACCAACCATTGACTATGCCGGTGTTCTTGCGCTAACTTGCGCAGTCGAACAAGAAGAAAAAGAAGAACAGCGAACAATGGAAAGCGAACGGTAATGGCTACTATACAGAGTAGCCAGTTGAAACAACGCTAAATCACAACAGATAGGATTGTACATTGACTCTCTGGGTCTCTACATACATCTCAACATGCAGGCTGCGATGTGTCCTACAAAACTCAACATATGAGTTACATCAGACAACGCAACCTGTAACTCTACGGGTGATTACTGGAGTAGACTGAGAGTTATGAGATGACACACCCGCTGGACGTCGTTGGATCTTTGTTGGACTGTCCGACGTCCTTTTCCTTGACGGGTGCTATGTCCTCCTTTTTCTCTGTCTTCGGTTGCTACACGCAACAATGCAAGATTTAAAATATATACATACAGTATTTAGATTTATAAAGTGTATGATAGAAACTCATTAAAATAATTTTACAATGTTCTTTTTCAAATTACTGTGTTACTTTGAAAAATTACGCAAAAAATTATGCAGTTGCAATTATATAAATTAATCTTTATTATACACTACAATAAAATAATATGTGAATCAACCCCAACTAAACAAAATGTAGTTGTTTATGTACAGTGAATATATTTATTCCTAAAAGACATCCTCTGAAATAAATGAATATAGTTTAACATTACAGAAGGCAATGTACAAATTTACTAAGTTTCTTAACCATAAAAATATCGCATACATTGTAGTGATTAATATTGATTACACACCACAGCAATAATCGACTTTTATTGTCAGGGAAGACACATAAACTGCAGTACACAAATGCTACATACATACATACATACATGTAATAAATTTGAATTCATGTCCGCTAAACAAAATGAAATTAGTTTGTACAGTGTAATCATTTGTTGTCGGTAAGATAACACATGCAGAGAGATCACCAAACATCAAATAACTCAACAAGACACTGTTTTAGTGTGTAATATAAATTCAGAGACAATTCAGAGATTTTTTCATATCCGATTGCCCAGTCAAGAAACAAGAAAACATCACACGATTTAGACTTATCTAAATCCTCCTCTTTTTTCAAGACTCATCGAAATCACATGCTTCACGTTATAATTATAAATAATTGTAGTGTTGCACGCAATAGATCAGTAAACTGTCCACATTGTTATTGTGTGTACAGAAATATATACATACAACAGTGCACATTTACAATAGAGTGTACACAATATTAACATAACAATATTATTATATCATTAATATATACAGTATGCATTCAAGCAAATACCTCTTCTTTTTTCGGCATCTTGGTGATGTCGAACGCCTTGTAGACGTCTGGGGTCCACTGAGGGTTGGCCGGGGGCACGCTGAACTCTTCTGGGGCTACGAGACCATATGTTGCCTTCAGTTCAAGGTCGGCTGCAACCGGTGGAACCTTCTGATGGTAGCTAAGCATGGATCGAGAAAGAGAGCGAAACGATGTAGAAACAGAAAGAAGTTAAAGATAACATACGTAATTAACAGTATTCGTCTCGTTATTAAGTAAAGTGACATTTCTTCACTATGCATTACTATTTCAGGGTTCAGTGTATGAATACAAAAGTAGTAAAATCTGATCATAAATTTAACCCTAACCTTAAAATCTTACCCTAACTCTAAGAAAAAAGGCGGAAATTGACTGACACTACTCGAATGTTTTGAACTATCATAAACCATTGATGGGACATAAATACAAACGCTACGCAAATAATCTTTCAACAACAAACGTTACAACAGAACAATTTCTAATCATGCGCAAATCGATCTGTCCCAGCATGTATACTTACATGAAACCATTTTCGCGCACACACTTGTCGAGCGTTCTCTGCACGATGGGACCCAGCTTACGGAAGAACAGATGTTCCGTGGGCTTCGCAGTCGACCCGGCGCCCTTCGTCGACGCGTATTCCTTGGCCACCAGGGAAGCCTGTGCGTAGTCTACAAGAGTAGAAACATACAATCTAGCACAAGCTCTAACGCATGAGATTACGTTAAGTTTATGAATTTTTTAAAATGTGGTGTCGGTTTTACAAGCTCTCGATCAGTTGCCAACAAAAAATCTTCACAGATTTCATACGCTGAATTTAAGGTCATTCATGTTTGCAGGAAATAACTGTATGTAAATGGAACATTCAGAAGAAAATGCAACCGACAACACACACAAAACAGAAAAATTTAGTTAACGCACATAACGATAAGTACTTTTTTCATATGTGTTATCATTCATTTATCTCTATGTTATTATTATCTAAGAAAAAATTAATCCTACGATTCATTAGTTAAATGCCAGTGCTGCTATAATTTAACATTAATTTACATATGTCCAATGCTTCTTAAATCACACAATGTTGTTCTTGATGCAAGCACTATCATTGTTTTACATCCTCTTCCTAATCACTAAAATCAACTTGACGAAGGTGAATGATGATTTCCATGCTAGCATGGGTCAGACGACCAAATGTCAGGCTTCAGTGCTGACAGACAAGAGAATTATCCAGTGCGTAATCCAGTAAGATTTATTGTAACGCCGAGATGTTTCTCTGAAAACCATTCAGGGATTCCATAAAAACAGAAAGCCATAAAGCCATATGCCCTTAATGACCCAACCATCTTCAGGAGTCAATGACTCAAAGGTGTTTTTCTTTAGTGGTCTTCTATGATATGCAGAAATGCATCTGGTATATTCTCACTCACCCCACACCATCAAGCAGTAGAGAGTATTTAAAGACAACAACAGCAAATAAACAGGTGTACTAACGAGACTGGCTTGTCTCCAGACACTTGATCGCTTCACCACATTTGTCCTGGGCCAACAACGTCTCACCGTGATAGTTGTAGGCCTACACAGCACAGACATACACATATACACACATACAGACACACATACACAGAGACACATACAACCACATTTGTCCTGGGCTAACAACGTCTCACTGTGATAGTTGTACACCTACATGACACAGACAACACACATACACACACAAAGACACGCAGAGATACACTCATGAATGCCTACCTGACACAAACAAACATATTTACATACAGACACAATACACACACAGAAACAATTTTACCTACATGACACAGACAAACACACATACACACAGACACACTCGTGTATGCCTACATGACACATATAAACACACAAACACACAGACATACAAACACACACATACACTGATGTGTGCCTACATGACACAGACAAACAGATATACACACAGATACACTCATGTATGCCTACAAGAAACAAACAAATACACATGTATACAGATACACACAGATATACTGATGCACGCTATCACAAATCTTCAATTTAGCAACGACTGAACAGAATTCGTTTTCTCAATGATTTTGCTGTTTCTTCTAATAACGAATGCACAAAGATTAGGCGCATAAATACAAATATATGAAGGGACACCATAAAATAAGTCATATTTTAAAATCATGCTCTTACCTCATCATTAGATTTGTATGGCAAGCGCGAATGAAATAGGAAATTAAAACAATGCATTAAACATAACAAAACTAAAGAGAAAATCCCTTACATAGGCTTGATATATTTCTGCCTTGAACTGGAGATACTTCTGCCACTTGACGGCTACCTTGTCCACAGCCAGGGCTTTCAGAGAACAATCTGAACAGCAAACACACACGTATCTATCTCTGTTACATAATAATCACGATTTACACTAGCTACAAATAGAAATTCTCTCTTAAACAAAATCAAAAATCAACAAAGTAAAAACTTTAAGTACCGTAATGATATTAGTAGGACAACTCAATATATACAAACACCAAGAATTTGTTGAGCATGACGGGAAAATCAGCGTAAAAATAAAAGTAGAAAAAGGTATAAAAGTAGAACAACTTTAAAGTAGTCATTAAATGATACAATCGGATTCAAACTAAACTTGCACTAAATTAGTACATATTTTCAAATATACAGTTTCAGATTTTTCAAAATAAAACAACATCGAGCGCTATGAGTCATCCAAAGAGTTATGAGTCATCGAGCGCTATGAGTCATCCAGAGAGTTATGAACAGTTATATAAATATCAATCAATCAATTAGGCGTCGTCTTCCGAAGGAATGTTGACAATTACGATTCTCCATTCAGTATAAAAGCATACAAGTATAAAATAGTCAGTCAGTCCGTCAGTCTTGAGCTAACCTGCAGTTGTGTACAATTGCGCAGTCTCGTGCGCCAGTGCAGAGACAAGAGACGCATTGTGCTTCAGTTCAATCGCTCGTCCAATTGTAACTACAACACAAACAATTACATCAAATATTAATCAATCAGATGTCGTCTTGTAAAAGAAGGTTGACAACTATGTCTTTCCACTCACTTCTGTCTTCCACGTTTCTCTTAATCCTCTAATATGTGCCCAGTTGATATGCTTGGCGTATATAAAATGTACACCAGTCATATCAAGCTGCACAAGAAACAATGACCTGACGAATGGATGCGAAGGTTCTTTTGTTTCCTTATTTCTCAAGCAACACAGGTAGTGCTTGCTACAGCTGAAAATCATGTAGTATCAAACAAACGCATAGAAACGCATGCTTACAGACTATATAAAACAGCAATATCGTTAACTATAATAATCACATATGCCTTCTTTTGTCAGGGGAGGACACAAGTGGTAACCAAGAAATGCCACACATACACCAACATACATACATACATACATACATACATACATACATACATACATACATACATACATACATACCATACAAAGTACTTTGAAGTAAAAACATTAGTCAAAGCATTTATTACTACAAGATCACTGTTAACTTCGAACATTGATCTTCTTGTAACCATTGCATTGTAATGAAACCACACTCAAGTGAAAATTGAAACGAAACAGAAGCAGAGCATGAAAAAACAGTGCAACCTTCCTGTGCCTCCGCGGTGCACTGCTGTATGTAGGCGTCAAGTATGTGCGGGTCAAGGTCGGTGCACTTCTCAGGGCTCTCTATCAACTGTGCCACCATGTTGTTCTACAATACACAAACACACAGCACAGTTACACATACATTCACACTCGCAATAATGCATACATACACACAGATTAGATACAAAGGAACACATATGCACACACCCGCACTTGCTTTACAAACAAATACACACACACACTACAATTATTTAGACACACATATACACACAGATTCACACAGGCACATGAACATACTGTAGATTCACAGATACACACATGTTTCTCAAACATACTCTATAGATATTCACATATTTATACATATTGGTAAACATACTGATACATTTATATCTATTTACATGTATTCACATGTCTACAAAATTACTATTCACTAATTTACATGCACATACACACACAAACACACACACATAGATACACACAATCACATCTGCACATCTTACACACATACATATCTACAAACTGTCACTCATCAAAAATGTATGTGCAATCAGCAGCAGCAGAAAACAAGACAAAGACAAAGAACTGTTCACTCGCTACACTTCTGCTGTTGTTTTACTATAAAACATGTGATGAGGAAAAAACAATACACTGAGAAGCACCATATGAACACGACATCTTGATTCTAGATACCTTTAACTATAACTTTAACTATAACTTTAATTATAACTAAAACTTTAGTCCAAATAACTCTGATAGAATGAAATAATTGAAAAACTTGCACACCTTGATTGCTGTAAAGATTCCTGCAGCAATTCTTAAACACTTGTGGATCTCCTTTGCCTCGTCCATCGACGGCCTGCACAACAACAATAACGCTACAACATGGCTGCCACCAGTGTATCAACAGTTTGAGCTTGTAAAACAAGGTTACAAACACACTTCATTGTACTGACACTTCATAGTACACTTCATTGTACTGACACTTCATAGTACACTTCATTGTACTGACACTTCATAGTACACTTCATTGTACTGACTTGCCGTGGTACAAACCTGTAGACTAAGGAAGTAGATATTGATCATGAAAACAACGTTGAGCAATGCCTACTAATTGAAATTACTTAACAATAGGGATAGTTTGTATAATTTATTAAATGAAGTATATTTTCTTGTTCTTTCTCTCACTCTCAGCCATTTTTCATATATCTCTCACTTTTTGTCTCTAATAAACATACACAAACACACGCAAACGCTCATACAAGCACAAAAAGACACACACACACACAGTACACTGATACTGAAACATAAAGAAAAGAAAGGCACAATTAAAGAGAGAAGGAGAAAAAACAAAATAGACAATAAAAGCAAACCAGAAAGAGATAAATACAAAAAAAAAACACGGAAGAATGAAAAGGACACTACACATCAGAAAGAGCATCAAAAAACAGTCAGACAGAGAGTGTAAAAGAGACAAATAAAAGAGAGTGAAAGAAGATAAGTAAAAGAGAATGAAAGTAGACAAGTAAAAGAGAAGACGAGTAAAAGAGAAAAGACAAGTAAAAGAGAGTGAAAGAAGACAGGTAAAATGCCGACTCACTGTTCAAGCCCTGCGTTCTTGGACGCATGCTTCGTGTACCATAGAGCAACGTTGAAGAGGATCGATATCCGCTCAAACGCTGCGTCATACTGCTCCCTAGTACACACAAAGAGACCATTGTTAAGATGTCAGCAAAAAGAATTCAATCATCAAAAATCATCACTTCAAGGGCTTAAAGAGGTCAGCCATTTATCATCACACATCAAATGGGTCAATTTTGTCACAGTAATAAAATGTATACAATTAAAATATGTGAGATATGATATAAAATTTTAAAAAGCTAGAACCTCAGCTTTAGTCACTGACAGTATTAATTATAGTTCTTAACCTTACTAAATATATTTCAACAATTTATTCAATAAATATTCATATAAACATCTATCAAATATAAAATAATATTTAATATTTAATCTTCAGCATTGTATCTTTAAAATATGTAAAAGTGTGGATATGTCTTAGTCTATGATACACTTGATAAGCATATATTATAATAACAATTTACTCGTTACACTTGACAATTATAAGCATAATAAAATCAAGTATTTAAACGCCTAAACATCCCGGAAAATGTATTTCCAGACACAATTTATTTTAAAATATTATCAACAATACAATTAAAGAACTTCTACAATAATTCTATATAATGTTTACATGTAATAACCAGTTTACATAAAGTGAATGACGAGAATGAGCAGAATAAGTACAATGAGTACAAAGATTACAATGGTACAATGAGTACAATGAGAACAAAGAGTACAACGAGCACACCGAGTACAATGAGTGCAATGAATACGAGTACAATGAGTGCAACAAATACGAGTACAACGAGTACAACGAGTACAACGAGTACAATGAGTACTATTGAGTAGTTAAATAAATTATACTACAAGACAAGAAAGCAACATTTCAAAGTTATACAAAACTCAGTGGTTTAAAATAGTTAGGAAAAGGAGAGGAGCCCATCAAGAGAATCAGAGGCCCTAAAAGTTAGTTTTAAAGAGCAGAAGGGGGGGGGGGGCATAATATTATCTGTATCATAAAACGACGAGAATGGGTGACCATAACAAGTTTTTTTTTTCTGGAGGAGTGGAGCCCCTCTCTCCTACTTTAATCACTGACTAAATTCAACTGCTCAAAGGAAATGAGTCACAAATGGCATTCACAAAACAACCACATACGTTGGAGTGTTGCCGAGAAGTGTGCTGGTCCAACGGAACCTCAATGCGTGTCTCAGGACGCTGTCCCCTCCCTTCTCTGGGTCGAGTGACGCGATGAATCCGTGCAACAGACTGAGGTAGGAGTTGACTGCAGTCATCACAGTAGCTGGCTCATTGTTGGGATCAGCGAGCAACTCAAGCAAGTGATTGCGTGACTGACGCAATTCACTAACAAAATACACACAGCATAAATACGCGAACATCTGCATATGCTTTATAAAAATGCAAAAAACATGCAGGGATTGTATTTGTTAGTGTGATTTGAGAGTGAAGTCATTTACAACTTATATTACAATTGGTATTACAATTTGTTAACCAATAAGGTGAAGTATGTAATAAACCCAGGAAATTAATTACAAAACCAGGAATATTAAGTACACAAAAATTAAATATAAGTTTACATATACATTAATATATACAAATAGGTTGATTAGTTCAATCAAAGCAGACTTCCAGTCCGCTTTGATTGAACTGGACATTATAAATGATAACCAAAACAGAAAAAATACAAAAAATAAAACAATTACTTCATGTATGCAATTATAAAAATGAGTTGCAAACATTAATGAACAATTAAATTGACACACTACACTCTAAGGCAAGACTCATGTACTCTCCCTCGTGATCTGACCTCTCAGGTCATAGTCATACATTCATAGCCACATCACTATGACAATAAGTATAAAATGAGAATTGCGTTAATACATATGAACATTTTATCCAGTTTAAATAATGTAACATCTTTCAACACACTATCATCATATTGTCATCGTATTCGATGAATCCTAGTTTTGAGCTCCGTGGTTGATATTAAAACGTTATGGACCTTATGGTCTTTAATTACGTCTGTTCTGTCTTTTTCAATATTATTCTATTTCTTATAATAGTCGCTATATGAAATCCAATTCATTTTGTGACAAACACTTACAATGAAATTAATTGAATTTAAATTAAATAAAAGCAATAAAATACAAGCAAAATAAACGCTGATCAAAAATGTCATTCACAGTTGTCACTGTATCGCATTGTCCCCAGAACAGCGGCAGCGTTGCCTCGCTGGACGGCGACTCCCAGCCTTTGCTTCAGAAAGGCGTTGCCTTTCTGAACCAAAGGCTTCAGAAACAACGGTTTTGCTCAACATTATTATCAATATATACTTTTCTTATTTTTGGTAGCCAAACCAAGGATATATTCGTAAGTAAACAGTGGCGGATTTAGTGTGTGGATGGACTCCCCCTCCCCCCAATCATCCGAAACATTTTTAATTTCTAACTATAAAGCTGCATTTTTGCTTAAATTGTAGTACAATATATGTGCATGGTAGCCATCGTAAAGCTTGGCCCATCCTCCAAAAACCTTTTAGATGCGCCACTGACCTGTACCTTGTGCTGTTACTCTTATTACAAAATCATCTCTGGAGCTTTTGAAGCATAATCAACATGGAACTGTTGCGGCGCGCTGCTGATCTTTTTCTAAAGTTTTATCGAATTTAATGCGTATCCAACAAATAAACAGATCACACATAAACGTCGTTTAATTTTCTTCTTTCTCATCAACATCATCAACATGACGATGATGATTGACGATTTTCGTGCTGGCACGGGTCGGACGACCAAACGTCAGGCTTCAGTGCTGGCAGACTAGATTTATCATTATTCTTCAACATGCTGCATCACTGAGATGTTTTTTTTGTCAAAAATCATTTTTAGATTTAATTGAATCAGACATTTTAGCCCGTATGTCAATACTGAGCGCTCATTTACATGAGTCAATGACTGCAATGGTGTCGCAATGGTGTCGCAATGGTGTCGCAATGGTGTCGCAATGGTGTCGCAATGGTGTCGCAATGGTGTCTTCTTTTAGACGTCTTCTACGACACGACACCCGGAAATACTTCAATACATCCAGTATATCCTCATTGATTGTTTCACGCCAGCCTACATTGCCTTTTCCACAATAGTACGGGATAGTGTTTAAAATTTACGATTAGAGATTATGGTTAGGTATTAGGGATAAGGATTAGTGTTAGGGATTATGGTTAAGGTTAGGGTTAGGCAAGGATTAACAGTAACCCTAACCAAACTAGCATTAATCTTAACTCTTATGAAATAGTCACCTTATCTTTAACACACAACCGTCCCCTACTGCCGTGGGAAAAGCAAACGCGCCAGTTGTAGTGGTGATTTGTTTAGTTTAATAGATAACATAATAATTTCATATATTACGTAAGATATGGAAATAAGAATGAAGGCTTGTCGTACGTGTCTGCATGTAGAAAAGCTCGACTCGTTTGATTGGTGGAGCGTTGGTGATGTGAAGGGACTGCCCCCCGCGCTGACTTCCGGTCAGAAAGTCCTTCAGTCCGCTCAGGGGTACCGCCAGGGTGAAACTGTCCCCCGTCCCCGGGCCACTGCCACCTGCCGTTAGGGAGGTTAGGTCTAAGGCTGTGTTCAACATCTGTACATTCAAAAACAGCGGTGTATGCCTTCAATACTGCACAAGTCAATTAACAATTAAAACTGTTTCAATGATTTGAGAGATAGTTTTGGTAACATTCAGAGCTAGCGACTACAGTAGTTTGGGTGGTAATGTTTACATATTATAATTTATGTGGATGTACTTCAATATTTTAAAATAAACATTATCACACGGCATAGCTGTGGGTCAACAAAACAGATCGAGTAAATATTTTCACAGTACAACCAATTAAGCGATGCTATATTGGTACTGTGAACTGACATTCGCTTATTAGGCCTACTAATATAATGAAGTATGACTTAATTAGAGTAACAAGATAAGTAGTTTGAAAGATTTTATTTATTTTATTTATTTAATGTTCAAGATGAAATGATTATCAAAGTAATAGTAGGTATTTTTACAATTATAAGAAAACCAATAAAATGCTTGAATGATGAAATTACAAAGTTCGTACAAAATTAGAATCCCGCCGATTAAATAAAAAAGTAATATGATGTCGCGGCTTATACCTAGAAGGCTACCTAGGCACTGATATCCACCTCAGCCCTTCAGCCTGACTACAGCCGAACTCCTAAGTACACAGAGACGGGGCTAGTGCCTCATGCGAACACGTCAGTTTACTTTCATAGCATGCCATCTACTACAGAATTCACTGATTTGGTGAACAGAGGCAAGAAAGCGAACCGTTTCGTCTAATTGCTTGCAAAGAAAACGCAGCCAGGTCGGGAGTCGAACCTATTCTTCTCACGCGCCAAGCGAAAAATTAATCAATTGAGTAAACTCCTCCTCTATTTAATAAAACACTTACAGTTAACCACGAACAAGTTTTTTTATTCAAGTTTGATAGGAGGCGTAAGAGACAAGGGCCTATAAGTCCCCTCCTCAGTACAGTTTACAACACAAGCAGTGCTGAACATCAATTAATGATAATCGATACAGTTTTTTTATAAAACTAATACAAAGAATAACTTAAGGTAGATGAAAATGAGCGTGAGTTGTAACTCAGTGACAGTGATGGGCAAAAGTTAACTAAAAAAGTTAACTTTTTAGTTAACTACTTTTTTCAGTTAAAAGTTAACTTTTTGGAAGTATTTAAATATTTTAGTTAAACTACTTTTTAGTTAAAAGTTAACTTTAGTTTAACTGTTTTTGTAGTTAGTGCCCATCACTGGTCAGTGACCAAAACACTTACCGCGTGGTCATTCTTGTAGAGTGCGAGTCCGAGGGAGAGTAGCAGGGACGTGACGGGGTTCCAGGGACAGGCGGTCCGGTCGAGCGTGACGTTGAGGAACACCAGCGGCGTGACGGTGACGTTGACCTCGACGTCATACCGTGACGTCACGTCACACGACTGTTGTTGTGACGTCGCGTCACAGCACCGGACGGTGGGGAGACGAGAGGAGGGGAGGAGAAAGTTGAGAGAGAGGAGGGATTGGTCGTCTGTGTGGAGGAGAAGGCTCTCTGATTGGAGGCAGGGGCTGGAGGCTGCTGCAGGGTTACGATCACAAACATTACAACAAACATGTACACGTGTAGGCCCGTAACCAGACTCTTCGCGGGGGTGGGATTCGTCGGATCCCAGGGGGGGGGGGTTCGTT
>JAQFZK010000086.1:0-14286 GCA_034695905.1 Fridericia nemoralis | reverse complement strand
GGGGTTAATCGTGCAACATCAAACTTTATCCAACTTTATACCATATTTTGTGATAATTAAAGTAAACAATACTTTTTTCATGAATACCGCAACCTTTTTGTGTAACGATTTGTTTTTAAATTGCTGGAATTGAGTAAAATACTGAAAAGGAAAATGGAGACTGACGCTTCAGAAAGGACGACGCAAAGTTGACGACTAGCTTGCTGTATCGCGGTTTCATTGATAGAGGAGCTAATTTGTGGAGATGTTACCTCGAGCTTAGTGATGAGGATAACTCAAACATGAATGGTTAATACAAAACAAACACCTCAATAAAACAACTCCAGGCCGTTCAAATTGTATGCTTAACTCTGCGCAGTGTGTTTTGTGTATCGTGAACTCAGAGAGGAGGTTCCAGAAGAGATGAACTGAGAAGACTGAAGATATGCGCTGCTCTGTCAATTAGTAAGTTGTACGGTCAGGCTAGCTCTCTTCCTCTCTTCCTCTTTCATTTTCTGTTTGTATGTTCGTTTGTTTCTGTTTATATGTTCGTCTCGTCCTTTCTGTCGCGGCTTGTTTATCTATCAATCTTGATTCTGTTTGAATTTCTTTTCTAAATTTCATTCACCTTTTTTCTACCAATTTTCTTTCTCCTTCTTCCTTTTCAGTTTTCAGTTTTCTGCTTTTTATTTCTTTATTTTCCATCTCTCACACACGCACATACATATCTGCATACCTACATAGGTAGCATTGATAACATTGTTGTTCTTTTTATATCATTGTTTTTGTGTCAAGTCTGTAATCTTATCTTCTTTAATTGTGACGATCAGTGTTGATGAATTGTTTTATATGTAGTATTTATTTACAGCGCCTCGTCTGTCTTCCCCTCTGTGACAATTTAAGGCTCAGAGAAGAGCTGGCTACGATATGGTAAATACCGTTGTATATACACGACAGACAGACAGATCCACCGATATACAGACAAACAGAGAGACAGACAGACAGACAGAGAAATAGACAGAGAGACAAACAGACAAACAGAGAGACAGAGATTAGACAGAGAGACGACAGACAGACAGAGAGACAGACAGACAGAGAGATAGACAGAGAGACAAACAGAGAGACAGACAGACAGAGAGATAAACAGAGAGACAGACAGACAGAAACGAACACAAGATCGACCGATCGATCTAGCAAACAACAGACCGATTTACCAGCTTTCGTTCTGCACGACTGTCTGTTTGTATGGTTGTCTGTTTGTATGGTTGTCTGTTTGTATAGTTGTCTGTTTGTATGGTTGTCTGTTTGTATGGTTGTCTGTTTGTATGGTTGTCTGTTTGTATGGTTGTCTGTTTGTATAGTTGTCTATTTGTATAGTTGTCTGTTTGTATAGTTGTCTGTTTGCATGGTTGTCTGTTTGTATGGTTGTCTGTTTACATATGTTACCTACAGACTGCGACAGGCTAACTCGTTTGTTTGTCTGGTTTCAGTTGTTGCGGACGTACTTATATCTCTCTGGGACAACTTCATGTCTTCTCATATGTCCAGCTCTGTGTCCAGTCCTCTGTCCACTCACTTGTCCAGTCCTATGTCCAGTCTTATGTCCAGAGAGTCCAAGTGGGCCATACAGGCCCATTCCCATTTTATCTCCCCCGACACTCCTCCACACGTACCCACCCCTTCCTCTCCCACTCCCCCACACAGCGGCACGAGGCCCGTGGCCTACACGGCCCACGCTGCTGGAGCCCTGTCAGGCCTGACTGTAGGCCTACTCTCGGCCTCTGCCACGCCACGTCATCAGCACGATCACGTGACAGTCGACGCTGTGACGTCAGAGAGGTCGCGCGGGGGAGTAACGTCACAGAGGAGAGATGGAAGGACAGTGCGGTGGAAGATCTGTGTCTGTCTGTACATAGCGTGTATTGTTGCTATGATTCTCTGTAACGTCTTCATATCACAGAATATAGACAGACTATAATAACACCGGCACACACGCACGCAGACGTTAAGTTCTGACAATCTGTAATAATTAGTAACAAAGTTGAACAACAACATGTTAACAGCAGCATACACGCACATACACAGAAATAGTGCAGTGTGTGTGTGTGTGTGGATGTGTGTGTGTACGAGAGTGCGTGTGTCTGTGTGTATGCGTGTCAGTGTATGTGCATGCACGCATGTTAAATGCTAACAGTGTGTGTGTGTGTATTGTGCAAAGATGATTACATGTGCAGTTTAGCGGCGGCTAGTCTTTGATGTCTCAATACACATACATTTGCATGTTAACAACTCGTACAGAAATTGAAATGTAAACAATGTAGTAATGCGAATACAAACGTAATACGAAGACATTTTCATCTCATTACACATCTAGAGCAATTATAGTAGACAACAAATTATGTTTAATTCAATATGCAAAGCAACGCTACAAAGACTGCACGAATGCCTCACGCCAGCACAAATTAACACAATTAGCAACTACAGTATGCAGTATATAACAAACTATGAAAAAAGAACAACGTTAAAGTGAAACAACCATCATTCATCGTTTAATTTTGTCTTTCAATCCTTTCAGTTGCTACGATAACACCTAACTTGTTATAAGTTTCCTGGAAACAAAGTGTAAATAATCTAACGTTAATTTTAATCCTGACCCGACAATACAGCCAACAGTTGAAGCTCATAGTAACTTTCGTCTAACTCACTTATTAGTATATTTAACACTGGCTTTGTATAGACAGTACTTTTATTCTATTAATTAAACACAACAAAAACATTACCTGGTAATTATATCCCTCCAGCTAATTGTGCAATAACTACAAATTCAATAAACTCTTATATCAGTCTTCTTCAATCTTAACTGGAATTGTAATTCTATTCCTGCATTGCTTTCTTAAATAAAGACATCTAGAAGCTGATTTGTACAGCTGCATTGCAAAGAGAGCTGTCCTGATGACGGAATTTGGTCCCAAAAATCAAAACACAATCATGATTCAATTTCAATGGCAAACAACAGAATCAGAATCAACAACAGAAAACGAACAACACAAACAACGCAAACAACACAAAACAACACAAAACAACGCGTTACACTGTGTCAAGTCAATCGAATGCATCATCAAGTACTGTACTGCCATCACTGTACACTGTACATTGTACACTGTACATTGTACACTGTACATTGTACACAACACAGGGCACTGTGGCGCATGAATTATCATCAAGCATCAACAGCCAATGATAGAGAAGTTAATTAACATCCTGTGCTAATGATTCTAAGAAGACAAAGATAAGCAAAAGACTATGAAAGATACGAAAGAACAACTACACCTCAACAACACTGCTGTCAGTTACAGCCATCTAGTACTAGCATCAGTTACATACATTCTACTTCTATCAATGGAAGTAAATCAAGACTTACATCAACATAAGTTCTACTAATACGTTGTAATGGAGCAAACTTACTGTATCAGTGAAATCATCATTTCACCGAGTTTCAAAACAATTTCTGATTTATTTCTCATTATAAATAATAATAATAAAAATAATAATACACTACAATCAAAATACCCTACAATCAACATAGATATAATAAATAATAATAATTGTTAAACGACAAAATTAATAATCGTAGTAATGATTGTAGTACAAATTTTTGGATCTAACAACAAAGCAAACAAAAATCATCCTTAATAGTAACTGTTTACAAAAGTAGAACTTCATTAAATTGGTGTTATTACACTTTAGCCATACAACAAGCACAAGTTCTAGAATACATTGATTTAACAAAGCTCATTTGAAACTCCCCGCTCTCGTAGGAAACTCCTGTAGGAATACCCCCCGACCCTGTAGGAACCTTCCGGTAGAGTTGCAAGATCGGCGCACATTGAGCTTTACAACGACATGTTAACAACATGCATGCACAACATGGCAAGTGAACATATGTGAAATGTAAACAAGTATATACACACTACAAGCATACGCACAACTCAAGCATGTATACAAAAGATGCATGTATGCATACAGTTGCTGTAAACACGCATATGATAGATGTATGCATGCATGTAGCAGCTATGAAAGTTTCTTATGAATTACTCGATAAATTCAGATCTATGTTACGATAAATATACAGTCGATGAGGGACCAATGAGAGACTGGCTTTCATATTCAAACAACACAATGAGAACCAATCAGATCTGGCGGCTCATTTCTATTCTGTTTACATTATTGTATACAAAGAACAAATGAAGGTAGAAGATTAAGAGGATCTCACGTTATTTCTCCCTTGTGTTTCTAACACAGAGAAAATAACACAACCACCCAGAGTCTCATAGAGACAAAGTGACAGGCAAGCTGAGAGACAGGCAAAACAGACAGGAAGTCAGGCAGACACACAGACAGACAGGGGAGCTGAGGGACAGAGACAGACACACAGACAGACAAGCAAGCAGACATAGAGTTAGGTAAACACACATATTAGCAGACAGACAGTCTAGAGAAAAATAAAACTATCTATAACATTTATAATCGTTTAGTAAACTGTCTATCACATAAAACTAAAAAAAATAACAGACAGCATCTGTACAATCGATTTCAGCCAGTCGAGAGAACAATTGTTCTATACAATTCATTGCAGCGCAGTATCACCAACCATCGAGCCACCGACTATGCACTGCATCGCCTGTACACAGCTCTCTCCATCTACATTGTGTAACTGTACAAATTCACTGACCAATCACAGAAAGAAAGAGAAATATACAACACTCGTAAATCTCAACGCAGTCAATCCGACGTGGACTGAAGCAGTCAATCCGACGTGGACTGAAGCAGTCAATCCGACGTGGACTGAAGCCGTCAATCCGACGTGGACTGAAGCCGTCAATCCGACGTGAGCAAGCAGCTACAGATGCATACACCAATTGTGACGTTGTCTAGATATTAATTAAATACGATTACTTGCGCATGAATATACAATGTACAAATATACACAGACAACGAATACACAACACTGCTCCGTTGATACTATTGTAACTACAGTTGGTGTTGTTTCAAGTCTTTCAGTCTTTTATTGTTACTGTATTCACTGCGTTGTGTAAGGGTCACAATTAAAATATGAAAAGATGAATATGTAGAAAGAAGATATGATCAAAATTGCACCACACAAACACACGCACATAGACACAGACAAAGAAATAGAAAGAAAGAGAATGAAAGAAACACAAACAGACATGTAGACACATGCATGTAGACACAACCCGATAGGTAGACACACACATAGAAAGAGAAAGAAAGAAAATGAAAGAAACACACACATGCATGTAGACACACGCACACCGACACACACACATAGAAAGAAAAACAAAGACAATGAGAGAAACAAACACACATACAAGTAAAGATACAAAAAGAATGGTGAAAAGTGTAGTGGAACGAATGTAATCATGTGAAATGTGTTATGAAATGTGCCTATGTGCAAATCTAACTTCACTTACAAACATACATCTCAACACTTACACATACAATCACCACCAGTTTCTCTGTAATCTCAACACTGTACTACTAGCTGCACTACTCCGCAGCTAATATACAATCGATACTAACTAGTCGACAATAAGAATTTGCGCAATTACTGAGCAATTCAAATAATATACTGTAACGTTATACTCTAAGGTCAAAACCACATAAGACTTGGTCACTAGCAGCACTCGTTAGAAAACGAAAAGAATTACAGAGATTATCTAATTCTGATTTCAACATGGAGACTCCTTACTTAACTTTCTCTAAAACTACAAAAATAAAACACTACCCGATGATTTAAATTGTCTCTAGTTGGCTAAGATGAATTACAAAGAGCTGCAGATTGTATGTATGACACAGATGCTATTTATCTAACGATATATAGTTTGCGTATTCAAACAAAGGAGATTTTTTTCTTCTGCCTCACTTGACTCGCATCCATTGTTGTTGTTGTTGTTACTGTTGCTTCGTTGCCCACTGAACCCGTTGTAGCCGTGTTGTTGCCACGTAGTTTCTTGCTGCTATTGCCCGTTGTTGCCCGTGGCAATGTGTGGCTCCCATCGTCCCTCGTGGCTCTGTTGCCTGCCTCAGCGGCCCACACAGCGGCGGAGCCTGGCACCACACTGGCATCAGATTCACTGCGCGGCACCGTGACCCGGCTCTGAACGAAAGCATCTGGATCATCAGAGAATCCCAGGTTGGCAAACTGTGCAGCGCGTTGCTTCGATTGTTTACGTGACGTCTTTATTTTGCTACCCCCGACCCCGCTGTGAAGTCCTGATGAATTATAGTCATCATCGTCTTCTTCATCTTCATCATCATCACTGGATTCTAAACGGTTTCCTTCTGTTATCCAACTGTCGTCCGCTCGTACAACCGGATTGGTCCTGTGTTGTGTCAGTCTCGCGTGTGATTGGTCCGTTCTAACGGGCTGCGGAACATGTTGTTGAGCGAATATAGAATGAGTCGGCAAGTTTGAATTGTTAGACTTTGTCGGATTGGTGGTACAGAAATCAGACTGCCCCCTCTGTTTCGCTGCGTAGCTCTCGTTGTTCTCCTTGTTGTACTGTTGTACATTACGTATCGCACTCTGCTCGGATGATACGGGGAAGTAACTCGTTGAGTAGTTGACAGATGTTGCGGGTACGTACCCCCTCGGATTATTTTGAGCTTCCTCACCCTCCACGCTGCCGCCGTGAAACTTCATCGCAATATTACGATCACTGGGAGCATCAGATCTTTTCACCGACTCACTTCTAGCACCAACTCGATCACTTCTGATTGGGTCACCTCTGATTGGATCACTTCTGATTGGATCACTTCTGACCGGATCACTTCTAATCGGATCACTTCTGATCGGATCACTTCTGATCGGATCACTTCTGGGTTTCAACTGATCTGTTCTAGAGTTCAGTGGATCACTCCTGGCTGCATCAACTGAAGCAATCCTAGAGGAATTGACGCTGAGTTCAGTCTTAGCATTGAGAGGTAGCCTTTGATTGGATAAAGAGGCAGGTGTTTCTAACGATGTGGAGCCACGCAATTGGTCGATAGGGTACTGTGCTAACACAGATGTGACATCTTGTGTGACACTGCTTGGCTGACACACGTCACTGTGACACGTGTCACCCCTTGAACCCTGCAACAATCCCCCGCCCCCTCTCTTTTCATTCCCACCCACCTCTCCTGAAAGACTTTCGTACGCCGCCACCTTGCCTGCCTTGCTCTCAAACAATCTGAACCCCGAAAAGAATCCAGCAACTCCACCGCTGCCCCCCTCGTTTTTCTGTGTCTGGGAAGGCGCAGTTGATCCGGAGGATTGCGCAGCAGCTTTGGATTTACTGGAAGAAGAGTGGTCGCGCTTTGTAGAGTTTCCTGTTTTACGTCGGAATGGAGCGGCGCTGAATATATCCGTCGAGTGTTGTTGTGGGGGCGCTGGACCCCCCGTGGCTGTGGGGGGCAGAGATGGCTCCTCTATGAACGGGTTGCCTAGCAACCGGTCCGGTTCTGAATCCCCACTTACATCGCTTCGTTTCATCACAGCAGAACCCCTCCCACCAGTGGGGGTGGCTGACCCCCTCTCATCTGAAATCCTCGCATCCCCCACTTGCTTGAAATCACAATTCTCGCCACCTATCGGCTGTCTCATTTCCCAAGGCGTCGAAGCTTTGCTGCCTCCCCGCTTCGATCTATCACCCCCCGCTCCTTCCCAAGTGGACCGGTCCACATCCGGACCTTCCAAGTGATCCTCACCCCCACCAGGGGATCCTCGGCCCCCCTCGAATGATTGATCGAGGGGCACATCTTCCCCTCCACTGTCGTCCACAAACTGCCTGTACGTGCCCACGGCACGTTTGACCAGCCTCGCTGTCCCGGCCAGGAGGTCATGTGACTTGCTGGGAGCTCCCTTACCCCCTCCCCCGCCGCTGGGATCAGACAGTTTGGCACCGTCAGGGGGCAGTCCTCCACTGGTCGATAGGCTGTCTGGTCTAACTGACTTTGAGAAATGGTGAGATGTGGTGGTGGTAGAGTTGAATGGTTGGTCAGATGAATGGTCGTCTTTTAACTTTGAATAACCTGTTACTGTATCACAGACATACAGGCACACAATCACACACACACACACATCAATAAGGACACACATACATACACAGACATACAGACGCACACATAGACATATGCACACATACAATAACACACACACACACACATGGACACACATAAACATGCACATACAGATAACACGCTGTGCATACGAGAGCACACATGCACAAAATACTCTATATTGTAATCCGTCTTGTGGACTCTTTGATGAGACAGTGATGTAGGAGGATGCATGCTTTAAGAAAACTATGAAAGACAAACTGTTAATCAATTAACAGAAATCAAGAAACAAACACTTTAAAGGGAGAGAAAATAAAATCCAAGCAATCACAGAGATGGAGAGAGAGAAATGTAAACAGGAAAAACCGAAAGGTAGTGAGGGAAAGAGAAAGAGAGAGAGAGAGAGAGAGAGAGAGAGAGAGAGAGAGAGAGAAAGGTAAAGAGAGAGAGAGTGAGAGACGGAGAGAAAATGAAGAGGTTAGAGACCAGGTGGTTGTTCGTTGCTAGACGGTGAAGTGTCCGAGTCCGTTGCTGTTGTTGTTGTACTACGACCTGACTTTACTCCTCCTTTCTTTCTCTGTCCTGTACACAGCAGCACACAAACAAACACACACACACATCCATGTACACATACACATACACACATACACATCCATGTACAAATACACATACACAATAATATTTTAAGTGCATCTGATCTGAGTAGATCTAACAATTTGCATTTTAATGGGTAACAACATTGACAAATAAGACACTGGGTATTTAACTGGTAGGTAATTATTATATAATTAATATTTTTGCTGCTACTATTATTACCATGAAGCCTTTACTGCATTATATGAGCTGCTACACAACAAGAAACACACATCATAACTTACATACAGAAAGGAAACAGATAAATGTCCAAAAATGATATTCTGAGATTTCGTCTCGACAGCACGGCAGCAAAGTGCCTTTTACATTTACATGCCTACATGATTACAGTTAATTCTTTTATACATTGAAAGAAAGAAAGAAAGAGAGATAGAAAGACAGAAAGAAAGAGGGAGAGAGAGGGAGAGGAAGACAGTGAGAAAGAGAGAGAGAAAGAGAGTTAGTGTGCGAGGTGAGAGAGAGAGAGAGAGACTCAGACACAGAGAAAGAGACTCAGACAGAGAGAGAGAGAGAGAGATATATGCACACATACCCGATGTCAAGGCAAACGGTGCAGCTCCGAATGGATCGTTGCTGTTGTTCCTGTCTGTGGACAACGACGACGATGTAGCAACACCGGTGGTAGTCGACGACAACGTGACAACGGCTGAGTGGAGGTCTGTGTTGGACATCACCAGGTCTTCTCTACTTTTCACACCTGATATACCTGATAGAACAACAACAACAACAACTCATGTAACAACAACATTAACAACATTAACAACTCATGTAACATCAACAACAATAATAATAACAACTAATGTAATAACAAAGCATGTAACAACAAGAACAACAAACAAGCAAAACTCGTTAGCATGCAACATTCAGGCAGCTGCCGTGTAATCACTGAAACGTATTCTAAGCTTTGACTCTTTTCACTCATCCTCAAATAACAAGAGCTGCACACAGATTAACTGAAAAGAGTCGAATTACAAAAGTTACAAATTAAATTTTTTTTTTACTAAAAATATCAAATAAGGATAGAAAACTGAAGCAAAAGAAAGCTGAAATAAATTCAACAAATAAAAGGTCTGATGAGCTTTAATCAGAATAACAAAGCCAAATGTCTTCTTCAAAAACAAAAACGTTTTACATAGAGCATAGAGGTTGAACTACAAGGGATGAAGAGATGAGAGACTGGCCCAGACATATAATAACAACAACAAAAACAACAACAACAACAACAACAACAAGAGGTGAGAGACTGGCCCAGATGCATAACAACAACAACAACAACAACAACAAGAGGTGAGAGACTGGCCCAGACATATAACAACAACAGCAACAACAACAAGAGATGAGACTGGCCCAGACGTATAACAACAACAACAACAACAAGAGGTGAGAGACTGGTCCAGACGCATAATAACAACAACAACAACAAGAGGTGAGAGACTGGCCCAGACGCATAATAACAACAACAACAAGAGGTGAGAGACTGGCCCAGACGTATAACAACAACAACAACAAGAGGTGAGAGACTGGCCCAGACATATAACAACAACAACAACAAAAACAGCTGAGAGATAGGCCCAGACGTACTGCTTGTCGATCCTCGTCTCAGTCGGTCAAACTCTCGTCCAAACATCGAGTCCTCTCCCAGGTCACTCAGCAGGTTCTCCTCACAAAAAGGATTCCAACTGTCGGAGATGTCTGCCGACACGGGACGTTGTCTGGCGGTGATGTCGGGTGTCCGGTCGCTGGACGTAATCAGATCCGCCGAGTGATGGACGGCTGATGAGTCACTCAACTTGGACGACTGATGATGATGATGGTGATTGTGGTCTGAGTCAGCTGATGACTTCTTACTGTTGTATATCCTGTCAATACACACATCATCATCAACAGTTTAGCATCGCTTTCTCTGCGCAAGCACAGGTTGGACGTTTCCCCCATAAATTTTCTGATGCCATTCATCTCAGTTCAGGGCCTCTTCCCTCTTTAAGTTCATGCTTTTCAAGTCATTCTTTACACACTGTTCCCATGTCTTCCGGCCTCTTCCACGCCCCTTCTTTACATCCTGCATTAGTGATTGGCATGCCCTTGCCCAATCAGTTTCTGCCTCACACAACAAACTCGCTGCTCAACCGAGGACTGCTATCCTAGTTAAAGCTTGTCATCACTACATTACTACAACCTCTTCACACTGACAATCTGATCTTAACATCGCCTACACATCCAGATTTGTATGTCTGATTGTTCCAGCTTGAAGTCAATATCACAAATTCTACAGTATACCTGTTATTTTAGTAAATCTCTATAAACAAATTTTATAAGTGATTGCCACTCAAGATTGGCATGTACATACTTACATGTAGGGGGCTCTTTCTTGTATTCTACATTTATTTCATTAATATTTGGAAACTTCTTTTGGCAAAATACAGAATAATTGATTTTGTTATTTTCGACTAAATTTGTCAGGGTTAATAATACTCGTTACTGATTAATACTTGTATCATAATAAAATAAAATTCCCATCAGCACCAAAAAGTGGCCGATAATTCACTAAGTTGCAAATTAAATGTAATTAATGTACAATAAAAACAAGATTGGGCCCAGTACACTGCCCTGTGGAACTCCACATGTAATTGTTTACAAAATTGATGAATTTCATTAGTTACAGTGTACTGTTTCTGGTCTTTCAAATAATTAAACCAGTCGCTGATTTGACGTCTTAACCCACAACAGTATCTTTTATCTAGCACTATTATGGTGGTGTTACAAGTGCAGTACACAGACCTGAAAGCACTGGGACGACTGACGTCACCGAACGACGTCACAGACGTGTCACTGACGTTACGTCGGTGCTGCTTCTGTCTGCCACCGCTCTGACTGGGCAACGCTACTGCAGCGGTGGCAACACTCGTAGTAGTGACACTTATAGAGTAACTGACATCAGTTGTATCAGCAGCACTCAGCTCAGCAGTAGGAGCACTAGGCCCAGCAGTAGATGCACTAGGCCCAGCAGTAGAAGCATTTGTCTGAAAACAACCAGCAGTTGCATTAGTATTACTTTTAACTTTTAAGTTTGCCCAGCCAGATACTGTATAATCCTATAGTGCAATAAAGTCAACAATTACTAACTACATGAAAACGTATTCAATAACTGCATCAGTACAGCCAAATTCAACTATACAGTCAACTATTCAAATTCAACTAGGGGCCTATACCGTCAACCATCCAAATTCAACTAGGAGCCTATACAGTCAACCATCCAAATTCAACTAGGAGCCTATACAGTCAACCATCCAAATTCAACTAGGAGCCTATACAGTTAAGCATCCAAATTCAACTAGGAGCCTATACAGTCAACCATCCAAATTCAACTAGGAGTCTATACAGTCAACCATCCAAATTCAACTAGGAGTCTATACAGTCAACCACCCAAATTCAATTATACAATATGATGATCAGATATCTTTATCGGCAGTCAATTCCAAATTAATCCCAGCAGTCAATGAACCAACCTGTTGCGCTTGTTGTTGCAGTAGTTGTTGTTGCAATGCTGGTTGTTGTTGAAGTGGTTGTTGTTGTTGTTGTGAGGAGTCGGTTGTTGTCTTGAGACTTGTAGCAACAGTGGATGATGACCTACGTGTACTCTCTGAAGCCACTCTCTCTCTCATCAAACCACCGTCACTTGTCACTACATCACTTTGTATTCTTTCATCACTTCCCATCCCATCTCTTACCCTTCCATCACTCGTAACCACCGCCCGGCTCTGTGCCACAGCCAGTGCAGCTCGTTGAGCCGCCGTGCGATGCGGCGAGTCACGTGACGTGACGGCGTGTCGTGATGCCGGAGAGCCAGACGTGACGTCACACGGCGTGACTCCAGCCAGCGGCGTGACGCCAACCGGCGGGGTGACGGTGTAGGAAGACAGAGAGCCGGAGGAAGGAAGCAAAGCCGGGTGGCTACCAGACACTTGACCCTCCGACGCTCTCCTAACTGCGCAGTATTCAGTCAACACTGGGGAGTTGCTGGAAATGATGTACCCCCCTACGTGTGGAGGGGCTTGCGTGTCCCCCTGTGGGTGAATTTGATCCCAGGGTGCGCCCTTTCTTGTCCCCCCACCACCCAGCAATGGGACGCCATCCATGGATTCGGCAGAGGGGGAAGCCAGATTGGGGTAGGTGTCTCCTTGGCACACATACGCTTCATACTGCAGCTGTTGTTGTTGTTGTAACCATTGTCGTTGTTGTTGTTCAAGTTGCTGTTGTTGTTGTTGAGCTAGTTGTTGCTGATATAACTGTTGCTGATAAAGCTGCTGTTGTTGTTGTTGCTGTAGATGTTGTTGTTGCAGTTGTTGTTGTTGCTGGAGCTCGTGTTGTTGTTGCTGGTAGAGGTACTGTTGTAACATTTGCTGTTGATATTCAAGGGTCTGTCGCTGAGCCTGTGTCAACTGCTGATTGGTTGATGGATCTGTGGTGTGATAGGAATTCTCCGTAACGTGATTCGCTGTTAATTGTTGAGCGCTCTGATTTGTGCCATGCTGACCTAGTTCTAGCAATTCAATACAAATGTCAATTTGTTTATGCGTGCTTTTAAAACACAAAATAATGTACAGGTAATAATAAATGTTTACAAATTAAGTCTGACAGTCTTAAAGTGCTTACACATTGATAATTATACAAGTGATTGACTAAAGGAATGTCTTATGGCATCTTCTACGTAGAAGGTTGCTTTGTCGCTGACCCACCCATCAGTCCTTCAGCCTGACGTCAGCCTAACTGTGTAGTTAATTGGGACGGAGCCTGTGCCTCATGTGATCATGTCCCTTTACTTCTATAACTCACCAGCTCCTACCAAATTCACTGCTTTTGTGAACAGAGGCAAGAGGGCCTAAAAGCTTATTTAAGAGTGCTAGCGCAATTCAGCCAGGTCAGGGATCGAATCTATGACACCACGAGCATGAAGCGAACGCTTAATCAACTGAGCTAACCTCTTCTCTTAACTGTACAAGTTACACAAAGTATTGTATATTTTAGCTAACTGGTCACAAAAACAAAATACATTACGCATGATATTTATGATTTCTCAATGATTCAATTTCTCAAAAAACAATTTCAAAGCAAAAAAAGTTGTTGAAACTTTGCTTAAACCTTATTTGTCTTACAAAGATCTTCATATAACTTTAATAAATCATATTTATACAACGATCTGATTAGACTACTCCTATAGTCATTAGTATTGACGGTAACTAAGCTACTCTCATCATCATCATCATCAACATCATCAACAGTTTTGAGTCGCTTTCTCTTCTTTAACATCAAGCACAACTATGTTCCAATCCCTTCGTCTACAACTCAGTTTCTCTTGCTTTAACACATTGCTAACAGCACATAGAAGCTCATAGATGCAACAACAACAACAACAAAAACAACAACGATAGCAATAACAACAATGACAACAACAATGACAGGCACTCACATCCGACCACATTCCCATCATCATTTCCATCAACTTCAAAAACAACTTCCGACTCTCCCAAAACC
>JAQFZK010000085.1:0-14338 GCA_034695905.1 Fridericia nemoralis | reverse complement strand
ACCTGCATACCTTCATGGACAGCAATCACGTGCCTCTGTAGAGATGCATGCGTGGTGAAGAGTGCCTGACAGATGTCGCACAGCCATCTCTCTCCCTCTCCATGCACCGCCATGTGTTCAATAAGCTTGTTGGGTCGATCCGCCATGTAACTACATCGACTGCATTTGTATGTTCTCTCTCTGATCAATGGTCTCTACAATGATTGCATCATTAGGTAGACTATAGTATTTATATCACGGTTCCGTTTCCCCTCTTTTACTGTATCTCTCTGTCTCTCTCTCACCCCCTCTCTCTCTCTCTTTTCATGTCTCTTTCTCGGTCGCTTCTCCTTTCTTACGTGTTTCAACATCGTTTTCTTTCCTTTTCCCATTTCTTTTGGGTTCGTCTCAGCATTTGCATGGGATGTCTGCTCTCTTTGCTGTTCTCTGCATTACGTTAAACCTGTTACACAGTAGGCTACTTCTCGAATACTGGTGTACTTTTTTAACAGCCTGTTCTACTTCCCTGTTTAATACCGTAACTTTTTCACACAGCAGAACTTCGCCTACGAAATACACTCCATTCTGTAAAAGGACAAAATGCTCAATGCTGTTTAGTATGTTGGAAAGAATGCACTACAATATATACATTGTCTAGAAACAGTCTAGTATGCGATACAGATCCATTTTTAATGCTATTGATGCCATAGTGCATAACCAATAATGCGTGGGCGCGCAGGGGCGGATCCAGGAATTTTGTAGGGGGGGGGGGGCGATCTGGAAAATCAACAATTTTCAGCCTATTGGGGGGGGGGGGCGTGCCCAAAAATTGCAACGTTTGTATGGGAAAAATCAAAAAAATTCGGCCTAAGGGGGGCCCAGGACCCCCGGGCCCGCCCTGGGTCCGCCACTGTGTGTTCGTCTACCGTATGTGCGTCTACAAATGCTTTCACTTAACGTATCGTTGAACAATGATCAATGATCATATTATGCAGATCAGCCTAATGTAATACAAGTTTATTGTGAGAGATATACTGATCGTTCTTCCTTTTATTAATTTCTGTTTCAAATTTCTACATTTTATTTGAAATGATTTTCGTCGTTTTGTACTTTAATAATGTTTCTTCCGTAAAAAATGTATGAGCTAAGAATTGACTTTCCAGTTTCAATTTTTCATTATTTTTAAATAGTTTACTGTAGATTTAAAGTAGATTGTGATTTATTGTACTGTAGTCTAGGTGACAGATGATTGGTTGATTGTGTTGTAGGCGTGACCTAGATGAACACTTGCCATTGGTCAGACTGACTCCAGTCATCTCTCATTGGACAAGAGTTCCTCTCACATCACCGGTGACATCTCGCGAATGAAATGTCGTTGAATTAATTTCATCATCGAGTCTTTAACACTTCTGACTACAATCATCCCGTTCGTCTTTCGTTCGTTCGTTCGTTCTCTCACTCCATTGTTCTCTTCAATGTTCACTCGTAAGTGGCCTGTTCTTCCACAAAGAAAACGGTCCTTACGTTTCGTCCTGGCCCACCTGCTCAGTCAATATTTCGTTACCATCTCCTTGGACTCTCATTTCTTGCGCTCAGGTGATAATAAAAAGACAGAATAAAGTGAATAGTAGGCTTAAGTTGATTGGAAAATTGTCAATGGGTAGGAACTGCTTCAGTATTCGTTCTTGCTCTGGTCGCTGAAAGAATTGGTTTCGATTGCGAGTACATTTTCTGATTCGAATCAATTCAATGAAATCAAGATAAGACTTTCTTTGGAGCCAGAACTAGCGAGATTCAAGTTGCATACACAAACATCTCAATCAACATACTAGGAATTAATGTAAGACTTATTTATTGAGAGTAGACTAACCAATGTGTAATAGAAGACGTTCATAGAACAATCAACTCCAACAATACAACAATGACGGGCGGCACAGAGATTGCGTTATTTGAACCAGAGAAACATTAGAACGAATAGCGCAGGAATCCATGGACCAGTCGCTGAGGAAGAGCGAAAGTTGTGGTGAGGCGGGGGGAGGACTGACCAGCGAGGCTCGTCAGTTGAAGAGGTACGAAGAGTGCATGGCAAAGAGAGACACCACCCAGGAGACGAAGGATCTCATCTGGGCGATCATGAGGGATAAGATCAGGAGAGAGACGGCATGCAGACGGTCCTCGGTGGGCCTGACCTCCATCGATGAACACTCTTCCTCATCGCAGTCGCTGAGGAACCTGACGAACTGGCAGACGAACCGTTCACCCAACACCAGACGTGGCTTCACCGACACACTGGACCACTCTGTACTGGTATCATCTCGGGGATCAACGGTGGTGGCGAATAGAAAGAATTCAGATCCGAAGGTTTCCAATGTGGCCTGTAAGATCGAATACTTGGAAAGTTTGCCTCAACGCGCGACGTCATCGAATAATCGAGTGGTTACGAGTAGGAAGTTTTCAACTGAGCCGTATTTGAATGGAGACAATAAACACAGAAAGTATTCGACAGAAAGTCTCAACTCAGCGCTGTTTGGTCGCGGCGATAGTCTCAGCAATGCTGACTCGAGGAGAAACTCCTCCGACTCTTTTGCCTCAGAGAACCAGGCAACCAGCGACGCTAACGACTACATGGACAAAGTACGAAGAGAAAAGAAAAGACTACTGAGGTCTTTCAAACAGAACTTCAACTTTCCGTACTTCCCAACGTCGCTGCTTGAAATAGGTACGAGCTTCACGTCGCCAAATTGTAAGAAAAAGGAGAGTGTTGTCAATGAGAATGATTTGCGACGAGGAGGCAAGTCGTCACGAATGTCCCAGAGTTGTGAGACGATTGTCAGACCAAGCACAGACATCTCACCCAGTAGCCCCGCAGTCAGTGGACTGAACGTCAGTCCTGCCGCCGGGCACTCGACTCTCGCCGTGACATATCCAAGCGAACACCCATCAATGGTCAATCTAACGGAACGGTCGGTGTTTAATGCGGCAAGTCCGTCACAGTTTTCTGCCTTCAGCCGTATCAGTCCAGCCAGATCTGTCATTTCGAATTTGTCAGGCACAACTTTAAACAATGGCGAGCAGCCTCCGTCAGGAGAAGATGTATATTTACAGCAGTCACTGGCATCACTTAGTGAACACTCCACGAGTTTCTCTGAGAGTGTACCTGCAGGAGAGTCAACAAAGGATTCGCAGAGCTGTGAAGGTCGTCAGTCTGTGTGTAGGATTACAATCAATACGAGCAGTCGTCATGACAACGAGAAGATGGACGATGAGACGAGATATGCATCGCCTGGACAGAAGGAACAGAGCGACGTGTTGTGCAGGGAGACAGGTGAACCACCGACTGAAGCTGTTTGTGCTTACACCACACCTGGTGACGTCGCTCAAATATCAGAAACCTTTGAGAAATATAAACCAGAGGATGGCATATCAGAAATACAACAATTGTCACAAATACTAGATGATATATCGCAAGATATCTATAATGCTAATGTAGCGAAAGAATACTCAGTTATTCCTTCAAAAGAAACACTGCTTGAAACACCTGAATTATTAAACGAGCATCAAATGAGAGAGTTTTGTAACGCACGACAAGAGAAGGATTACAAAGTGACGAGGGATGAGTCATCGACAGTCGACCTGGACGACGATTCTTCGTCTGTCCATCCAGCAAGCGATCGAAACAAGGACGAGAATGGAAACTTTACAAACCATTATTCATCGAATGAAAATATACCCTTAAAATACGAAATTAATTCAAGAGGAACAGGCTCTGATGCTGTTAACTGTTCAGGAAATGGCATCAGTAACTGCTCAGACAGATCTGAGATGACGAAACAAATTTGTGAGGGCGTCGATAAAGTGCAACCCGACCGGGTATACAGCAGTAACGACGTTGTCAATACTATCACTTGCAAGCTCCCTTCAGATGACGTGTCATCTGTTCGGCAGATTGCCGGTGAGTCTTCCTGGTCAGACAAGTTTCACAATGACTTGTCTCAAGATCACGCTGAACAAGGTACTGGTGAGATTCATCCCCAGATGGCTCTTGATTTTGTCTCCAGTAATTGCAGTGAACATTTGTGCGAGCCAGCGTTCGCTGAAGTCAATCCTTCACAAAGAGAAAAGGTTTGTGTTGAAGAAAAACAGTTCAAAGAAACGGAAAAAGGGAATAAGAAAGCTGAGGATGACCACGACGACGTAAATCATGTTTACAATAACGACGCTGCAAATGCTAAAACTCCGAATGGCTTAGAACTTCAGACGCGGGATGAGAGAGAACATGAAGGAAGCGTCAATAGCATTGAGTGGAATGGTGACTTGAGAATTCCGAGGCGGGATGAGAGAGAACACGAAGGAAGTCTCATTAGTCCGGAGTTGAACGATGAAGAATCAGGTGACACAAATTCAAAACAAGAAAGCAGTCGTGAAAGTGAAATGTTTCGAAGACGCAATGCGAGACACATTGCTAGACAGAAACGCGCTCAGATTGATTTAGAACAATGCACAACTGAGCCGAGTGGCAAATGCACAACTGAGCCGAGTGGCAAATGCACAACTGAGCCGAGTGGCAATGCTCTGAGAATGTTGCTACGAAACACCCTGCAGGAAGATCAACGCTCATCACCATCAACAGAGGTCTCAAGGCTTCCCTGCGAGTATGATGGCTCGACCACAGTGACGAATCAAAGTGATACTTTGTGCAATACGAGTAAGTCATCTGAGGCCGAGTATTCAAAAATTGGCGATTGTAAGAAGACTTTACCATTACTTAGTTCAGTTTCTGCTAGCCTTTCATCCGGACTCCAAGAAAATCAGACTTGTATTGAAACCCCTTCCCTTCAGTGTGCTGATTACTTACAAGTACCGCCAGCGCTCACTCTTTCCTCTCAAACAGAATCCAGAAATCCATCCAATCGCTGTTCAGTAGACTCAGGATACTCTGCCTCGAGTCCAAACTCTACATTAGAATCCCCAGCTCACATGGCGCGTCACCAATCGGCTGTGTCCACTGAGAACCCTCAATCTCAGTATTGTCCCACACCCATCTCACCTCTCACCGGCCCATCCAACCAGCCAACCGACTGGCTGAGAGACAGACAGACACTTCGTGCCAGAGTCACCAAGTCTGAACTGAAGGATTTCAGTCCACAAGACTGCATCGCTCTGCTCTACCAGTCTATTTATGCAAAACCCAAAATATCTGGAAGCAGTTTAACTGAGAATTACGCAGCTGAAAAAGTGATGCGTTCCGAAAAAACCAATGCGGGCGCCTCTATCTGTAATGGTATGCAGAATGTGCACAGAGACATGAAGGCAGCCAGCGAGGCTGCAACAAAAGATAACTTCGTTGAAAAAGATAAGGCTGATAACAAAGAAAGATCAGTTACAGCTGATAAATGTGAAAGATCAATCGCAACAGAAATGCTTTCAATGCACAGCGACGTTAGCAGGAGCTCATCGTTACAATCAAAGCCTGAGTCAGATTATGATGAACGAAAATACAGGAATGACTGTATTGCTCAGGAACATACAGGTCATTATAAAACACCGACAATCAAATCATCATACCGTAACAATGAGATAAAACCTTACGAGCTCACAAGTGAATGTCTTCGTAAAACACCAATTGGTTTGAAATCAATAGAAGATATGATGGAATGTGACGCATCTACATCTAAACCTTTAGGTTATGAGAGGACTGTGAAATCAGCGTGTACAAATGTGAATCTCAATCCTTCAGCATCCGCGCCATTATCAACAGAAAATGTCAAGCTAGGTATGCAGCAATTCACCAGGGATCGAATGGTTCTTCCAGTTCAGAATAACCATCGTATTTCAAATGCTATTGACGAGGTACAGTATGTTAATGAAACGGAAACTGATGTGATTGACAAGAGAAGGGGCGGAGCCAAGGTGAGTGTTGCTCGTGTTCAGCTGATCAGTGATCGAACGGTGCAGGACTGCACGATGGCCGAGGCATCAAGACAAGTCAATACGATTCGCAGCTACACAGACGAACCGACAGGAGATTCGGTGAAGGAAGTTGCTTCTTCAGCGAACACATTCAGCAATTCAATTGTTAGAAACAAGAACGTTAGTCCAACTAGAATCCATGAAATTCACACATGCGCAGCGACAGACAATCCATATGGAGCCTTTAACATATCTAGACCTAATTTATGTGCTGATGACAAGTGTGATGCGAGTATTCATGCAAATATGGACCCCAGTCAATCACATCTGATGACTGGTGGCGTGACACTTGATGGAATGAAGGAGACGAGGGAAGACACTCGACCACGTGGTGGTAAACCTCGTGACGGTAGTGGCCGTGATGACCGACTTTCTTCTCTGCCACCCAACAGTAAACTATTAGCATCAACACTGCACCCAGGTCTTCCCGTCACTCACCAAGACTCGCACAGATCTCAGAGTTTGTCTCCAAACGTTCAGGCAAGAAATGAACCTCAGTCTTCATCCAACTGCAGCAGGTTCTTAGTGAACGGAGTGACGCCAAGTTATGACGACGACCTGAGGATGGATGTGGACAAGTTAAGTGATCCAAGACATTTACCCGAGTCACTTCGGGGCAAGACAAGTGATGACAGAAGTGATGTCAGTCGTCTCACTATCAGTCAAACGAATCTCCAGCTTAGCCCAACACCGCCAGGTTCAGAGGTGAGGGCAAGGTCAACTGAGGTCATGAAGATTTGTGACAAGGAGAGTTTGATGAAAGTGCCCTCAGATTACCACAGCATCACAGCAGATCTCGACAAGGTTATCAATCAGTTGACTAAATCCACATCTAATACATCTCTAGCCAACCAATCAGCTGTTAGCCAGGGTCACGTCAACCAATCAGCTCTTAGTTTAGTAAGCCAGTCAGCGTTCAGTCGTGTCGACCAACCAGGAGATCGTTCGAATAGCGACTCTAAGCGATGTGGTCTACCAGTGGAAGCAATGCAGCGTGTCCAACACGTCGACAATATTCTCTCGTCTCTCAGCAACATGCAACAAACGAAGTCGTTGACACCACTCACACAGCGGCAACAACAAGCACAACAAACACAGCTGAGCTGGGGCAGTGAACAGATGCAACGAGACCAACAACCACATCAGAGGTCCACCAATAGTCTCACATCTAACAACATTAACAACAATCAAGACAACAATCAAGTGGTTCAAAGGTCGAGTGTTGCTGAGAGGAGGTCGGACGTCGTGGACAGCTCTACGCAATCCACCAGGACAACTGGTCAACAACTGAGAGAGTTTGGTACGATACAAAGTACTGTTGAACTGAGCGGTCCTCGACATGCTGTCAATCAAAGTGATGGGCGGAGCAAGAAGATGTCGACCAATAACAAAGCTCGTTCATTACTACTCGCTCCAGCCTTGTCCTTACCCGTGTCCTACGAACATGTTGATCGAGGAGGGCAAGGCAATTCAACGTTACCTAGATCCTTTGAACAATGGCAATTCGAACAAACAAATTCAACTGTTCCCATATCATATGAAAAAGCGCAATCAGTCTATCGTGGTGCAACATTACCCGTGTCCTCCAGTAGCAAACCCCACGGGAGATCTCTCCCGAATGATCCGTCTCACAATGCATACAATCATTCAGCCAGTGCTTCAGCCGTTGATAACAGAGAGAGCTGTGATTGGAGGGAGACCAATGCTAAGGGGCATTTGGCAAGCATTTCGGGCAGCAGCAGGGTCGGTAGGCCTATGCCCATATTCGGTAACAGCTTCACAGCCTGGCTGAGTAGGCTTGCACCTCTACCTCGAATCAACCAATCACAGCCTTGCGTTAAATCACAGTCACTGCCTCCCAATCAACAACCGGTCCCCACAAGGAATGCAACTTCTGTATCGAATAAAAACTCGCCGGCATTGGCTAGAGTTTACCCGTGTCGAACTGTTGACCAATCCCAGCAGTCGAGAGAAAGCGCCAACCAATCAGAATTGTTGACAGAAAGAGAAAGGGGACAATCGCTGTATGATTTGCCTGAAGGACGACAAGCCAACAGTAACTTTCAGTCGCCGCGCAGACATCAGCTAAGAAGCGTCGCACAGCTGCTGACACCTGGCGAATATAACGAAACGAAATCTAAAGTGTCTTCACCGCCGAGTCATTCGATAGATGTCAACAGACAAACAGAAGCTCTGACCAAGTCCATGTCTCTACCAGTGGGCTGCAGTCTAGCGACACAGGGAAGACTGGCACGACAAAGTAACGATCGCTTGGACAGGAATGGATCATTTTCTACCAGAACACATGGAATGGGTGGAGGAGGATTTTCGAATAATAAACTAGAAAAAGGCGAAGGTTTGTTTCCCAGAACGGCCACAGACCGCATGCGTGATTCTTCAGACGATAGTTTAACGACAGACAGCGAGCCTGATGCCAACATGACCACAAACCATGGGACTACTGACAGTCGCTTGGTGGCGCCACCAGGTGAATACCATCGTGATAATAAAGAGACAACATCACATGGTTTTGATCTTCGCGATACTCGCCAGGTGATTGGAAACTCTCAACACTATCGTGACATTCGACAGATAGCGCCACATAGTGCGGAATGCAGAGACAGTCGTCAGAATATGTCACACCGGAATGACTACCGTGACACTCGTCAGATGACATTACATAGTGCTGATAGTCGTGACACATGCAGTGTGACGTCACATGACAAAAACAGTCGCAGTGATAATCGCCAGGCGACGCCAGTAAACGTCAGCCTAGCTCAACACAGCGGCAGTAATCTTTCTGTTGATAATCGCTTCTCGAGGTCGTCACAGTTGTCGAGTAGTGTGAGTCGTGTTAGCGATATTCACGAGGTGGCGCCACATCGTGCATACAAAGATTACAATTATGATATTCGCGAGGTGGCGTCACATCCTGTATCTAATGGATTAAGTCGGAACACTAGCCAGGTGGTAACTCGAAACTCTCTCACTTGTGATAATCGCGAGGTGGCGCCACACCGTGCAACGAAAGGTTTTAGTTGTGATATTCGCACGGCGGCGCCACATAGTGCAACGAAAGATTTAATTTATGATATAAGTGAGGTGTCGATCCTAAATGCCTTTAGTCGTGGCATTCGTGAGATGGCGCCACACCTTATCGCTAAAGATTTGAGTTGTAATACTCGCGAAATGGCGCAACAACATGTAACTAAAGATTTGAGTTGCAATACTCGCGAGGTGGCGCCGCAACATGTAACTAAAGATTTGAGTTTTAATACTCACGAGGGGGCGCCACACCTTAAAAGTAAAGATTTGCGTAATAATACTCGCGAGATGGCGCCACACCTTGTAACTAAAGCTTTGAGTTGTAATACTCGCGAGGTGGCACCGCCACGCACAGTGTCCGCCGATGCCGTGCTGATGACAGAGGAGAGACGAAGGATGGCGCAGCTGTCACGAGACGATTCCTTCAACGACCCTGACTCACCGACGTGTGAACGAAAACTCGCCCTACCCACAGACTCAAGCATCATGAGACATCACCGCAGACACGCACAGGACCAGACAAACACGCAGACAAACACGCAGACCCACACGCAGACGCGCAGGGAGAGACGTAAGAATAAGAAAGAAGGCGGGGGACATAGTAGAAGATACATCTCGTCCGCTATTGGTAGGCTGAGAGACCGTAGCAGCGAATCAAGCGAGACCTCTCCGTCACGTGATCGACGTGGGGGCGGGGCTAGTAGACGGCGTGACGTCAGAGAGGTCGCGCTTCACCGGAAACGGAAATTAAAACGTAAAGGCGATGACGGTTCGGCAGCGACTATAGACGGGGGTCCGAGTCTGAGCTTGAGTGGCGGTCGGGGGGAGGACATTGTGAGGACGGGGGGCCGTAGCAGGGATGCGTGGGGTGAGAGGGGGTCAGTGAGTTTGTGTGGCAGGTCAATGGCGGACAAGAGGGCTCCTGTTGACAGAACGAATGGGTGGAAGGTTGTCGGTGAAACACACAATGTGAGGGTATTCAACAGACGAGATAGACTCTAAGAGAGGGAGGGAGGGAAAGAGAGAGAGAGAGAGAGAGGGAGAGAGAGAGAGAGAGAGAGAGACTACCAGCAGAGAAATAGACCGACTGATGGTTCGTTACATGATATGTGTGTCGACTATTACACAAATCGTTCAGCAACACTGACACAAACTGTTGGACTGCAGTGACACAATGCAATCCTGTCGTTGATGTCACAGTGCGAAGAGTTGGTCCAACCTCAGAGAGAGAGTTTGTCCATTGAGCCTGACCATGATGAAGTTCACTGAGACTTTGGCGCACTGTCAACAAAGTCACGTGATGACCACGTGTGACCACGTGCTGACCGATGCGTGCCGCGTGACCTTTGTGCTTGACAGCTGCTGTGGTGACGGGTGACGATGACTGGGTACGAGTCGTACGAACAGGCATGTAGCAACATCTCGCCGTCCAACAGTCAACTGTAGACAAAGATGGAACTAGATGTTTGATTTAGAATACACAAATAAAGCGAGAAGGATACTGAAATATGATAGAAAAAGACTCACTGTGATGAAACTGACCGTTCAGTGTTTACTGCCAATTGTAAGAGGCAATACGTCTGGAATTATAGTTTGTTTGTGAAGTACAATGCTTCTGTGATCTAATTGTAACTATTCATTTCAGCGGGTCTGATCATCATAGTTACTCAATTTGAGATGCATAAAAGTTAGTAGTAGTAGTTCTACGAGTAAGTATAGAACTGTAAGAAATTTTCTTTTTCTTGGTGTTCTATTGTCAGAACTCATTTGATAATTATTTCTTTACGACTTGCGCATGTTTCGAATCAGTTATACAGTTATAAGTTTCGTCACCATAATATCTGGGGGGGGGGTTCAATGTTCCCTCCTCACTTTTCAAGCCTGGGAAGGATGGGGAAACAAGAACACGTGCAAACACATGGATTGCGTTACATTTTCGTATATCTCTCGCAGGAGTAAATCAATTCTATTTTCTGCGTAAAGAAGTGATTGACAATGGCTGATAGCCGATGAGAAGTACACGTAAACACCTACAGCCAGGGGTGACTCCACAACTTGAAGGTGGGTAACAAATGGACAAATGGAAGGGATGGCAAATGCTTACAATTGTGATAAGTTTAAATGTTCACCCTACTTACCATTATTGTCTCTCTTTCAAAATAGTGACATCCGCTCTCTGTACCTGTCAACATGTCATGCTCTCATCAGTTGTCAAGCACTACGCGCGGCGTGTCACGACCACTATCAAGTCCTTTTAGGAATTTGGGCATTCAAAAGAGAACGCTTTTGTAGCTTTCTATATGTAACGCTTCGTCACACACATCTTCAACCTTCCCTCTACCGAGAAGTCACAAATATTCATAGACCACCTGGCAAATAAAATATTGTTATGAACCTCGATTTAAATGAAAAATTATAATTATTTTGTAATAGGATCTCTTTCAAATGAAGCTATTCTGTAATTTATTTCATCAGCGCATGAATTTAAATTTGTTTACAAGAAATAAGCTAATTCAGAGTTTTACAAGAAATTAACTAGCTCAGAGTTTAACAAGAAAATAGCTATTTTAGAGTTTTACAAGAAATTAACTAGCTCAGAGTTTAACAAGAAATTAGCTATTTTAGAGTTTTACAAGAAATAAGCTAGCTCAGAGCTTCACAAGAAATAAGCTAGCTCAGAGCTTAACAAGAAATTAGCTAGATAGTTTCGTTCAGAAGTAATGTCAAACGGTAATGTCCAGTTTCATTTAGAAGTCACGTCAACGATAAATGTCCAAACAAGTGAAAGTCAGACATAAGTGAGTACTTGTCTTTTCTTTTTAACATGGCAAGCTATTATAGAGAATCTCTCACTGAATTATATTTGAAAATATTCCACTGATTTGTTTCCAAACTTTGATCACTGCTCGTTGACAAAACAAAAAATTATTCAAAATTTAGTTGAAATACACTGTGCAGAAAAAAATCACTGAATGAACTAAAGTTCTGTGATTGCGAAACTCTTTTGAATAAAAAGAACGTCGATAAAGTGAACGTTGATTAAAATGAACGTCGATAAAGTGAACGTCGATAAAGTGAACGTCCACAAAGTGAACGTCGATAAAATGAACGTCGATAAAGTTGACGTCGATAAAGTAAACGTCGATAAAGTAAACGTCGATAAAGTTGACGGCGATAAAGTTGACGTCGATAAAGTGAACGTCGATAAAGTGAACGTCGCTAAAGTGAACGCCGATAAAATGAACGCCGCTTAAGTGAACGCCGATAAAGTGAACGTCGATAAAGTGAACGTCGCTTAAGTGAACGCCGATAAAGTGAACGTCGCTTAAGTGAACGTCGATAAAGTGAACGTCGCTTAAGTGAACGTCGATAAAGTTGACGTTTATAAAGTTGACTTCTATAAGGTTGACGTCGATAAAGTTGATGTCGATAAAGTGAACAATCGCTAAAGTGAACAATTGATAAAGTGAACGTCGATAAAGTGAACGTCGACAAAGTGAACGTCGATATAGTGAACGTCGATAAAGGGAACGTCGATAAAGTTGACGTCGATAAAGTGAACGTCGATAAAGGGAACGTCGATAAAGTTGACGTCGATATAGTGAACGTCGATAAAGGGACCGTCGACAAAGTTGACGTCGATAAAGTGAACGTCGATAAAGGGAACGTCGATAAAGTTGCCGTCGATAAAGTGAACGTCAATAAAGTGAACGCCGATAAAGTGAACGTCCACAAAGTGAACGTCGATAAAATGAACGTCGATAAAATGAACGTCGATAAAATGAACGTCGATAAAGTTGACGTCGATAAAGTGAACGTCGATAAAGTTGGCGTCGATAAAGTTGACGTCGATAAAGTGAACGTCGATAAAGTGAACGCCGATAAAGTGAATGTCGATAAAGTGAACGTCGATAAAGTGAATGTCGATAAAGTGAACGTCGATAAAGTGAAGACTGGCGGTTGAAAATTGATGTTGAAGGTTGTTAAAAAGTGTCCAGGAGATATTGATGAGAGAAGTGAACAATGATGAAGAACTAGAAACACTAGTTCAAGTATTTCAGGTAGCGCAAGTAGTTCAAGTAGTTCAAGTAGTTCAAGTAGTTCAAGTAGTTCAAGTAGTTCAAGTAGTTCAAGGAGTTCAAGTAGTTTATGGAGTTCAAAGAGTTCAAGTGGTTCAAGTAGTTTAAGGAGTTTAAGGAGTTTAAGGAGTTCAAGTAGGTCAAGTAGTTCAAGGTGTTCAAGGAGTTCAAGGAGTTCAAGTAGTTCAAGTAGTTCAAGGAGTTCAAAGAGTTCAATTAGTTCGAGGAGTTCAAAGAGTTCAAAGAGTTCAAGGAGTTCAAGGAGTTCAAGTAGATTAAGGAGTTTGAGGAGTTCAAGTAGTTCAAGGAGTTCAAGGAGTTCAAGTAGTTCAATTAGTTTAAGGAGTTTAAGGAGTTCAAGGAGTTCAAGGAGTTTAAGGAGTTCAAGTAGTTCAAGGAGTTTAAGTAGTTCAATTAGTTCAATTAGTTCAAGGAGTTCAAAGAGTTCAAAGAGTTCAAGGAGTTCAAGGAGTTCAAGTAGTTCAATTAGTTCAAGGAGTTCAAAGAGTTCAAATAGTTCAAGGAGTTCAAGGAGTTCAAGTAGTTCAAATAGTTCAAGGAGTTCAAAGAGTTCAAGTAGCTTGAGACTCATTTTAATGCTACACCATTCATAATTCAAGTGCACAGGTGTCCAACAAATAAAAAATGTCAATCACACATAAATTAATTAACAAATCATTCAAATACAAAGAGCTTACAATAAGATGAATTTAGTGTCACTTTTAACATTATTATTGATTTGTATATGTTATCAAATGCAAAAGTGAAACAGTGGGATAAAATCAGAGAAAACACAGTGGAATAAAACACACACACACAGAATAAAACAAGTTAAAATGCAAGTAGTTCGAGTACTTGAAGTAGTTGTCAGTTTCTGCACAACCAAAGAGTAATTGTTAAATGTTCAATTGTTAGGGACGCTGTTACCACTGAGACAAGAAAAACCCTTGTTTGTCGTTACAAGGTCAGAGTGTTAACACCGCGCTGTGAGAGAAACAACCCATTACATAGAAACATAGAAAGAAGGGAAATAGAATTACTTACAGCTACGGTGAATGCCAGACGGACGAAAAGAATAAATGAAAGAGGCTTAGAAAAATAAAGAGATAAATGGAGAAAAATTAGGAAAATACAGATACAAATGTAGAAGAGAAATGATAGAAAGAGAACAAAACAACAAAACAGAGATGGACACAGGAAAAGAGAAAGAAGCAGAGAGAGAGAGAGAGAGAGAGAGAGAGAGAGAGAGAGAGAGAGAGAGAGAG
>JAQFZK010000084.1:0-14367 GCA_034695905.1 Fridericia nemoralis | reverse complement strand
TCAATAGTCATTCATATTACAGGAGAAACTGTTCGCGTCTGTCATGCTTTCATGCTTATGACAATGTTAAACGACAACAAAACTTATTTGTTTTGCTAATGTACTGTGGTTACTCTTCTTTTTTTCATCACACAAACATCTCTCTCACCTGGCAGTCCATCGATTCATGGGTGGAATGTCGCCAGGACTGTGACTGTCCTGCAGGTGAAGCCAGGCTCTACGTACATCCAGTGTGTACAACTTACACGGCTCTAGCACAAACACCTGTCACAACGAACAACACTAAACATAATTACAAACACTTACCACAATCGACAACTTGTCGTTCTGTTCTTGTGACTCGCAAGAACACAACACAGTGTCCAAGGGATTGTAGCAGCAAGGGCTTCATCAATTCATGTTTGATTTAAATTCCTCGTTTAATGATAGAGATCTATTTGCAGCTGGATTTTATGTACAATGTACTACAGAGAAAGAAACTGCTTCAGTATCATGATATACTGGGATAAAGGTAACACAATTTATATAATTCTAACATAAATTCAATCAATTTATTCTAATTACTTTGTATTTTAACGAGTTTTGATTAAAAGAATCTGAAATTTTTGCAAAGCTCCTTTACATAGATTGCTCCTATGATATCTCTCGTAATAAGTTTGTAGAACAAATTAGCGTTCTGTTCATTTTCCACAGTATCAATTAAGTTATATAGTATACTAAAGATTTCTGAAAACAGCTAACTTTGTAACAACACCCAGTCACGCCTATTTCTTACATCAATATTTCAAACAACGCAGCATCAGAGGCTTAAGCATCACTATCTGAATACACAACGACAGTACTGTTTGTAAGTGAAACACATATCACCATTTCACCACTGTCAGTTAGTTTCAATAAAATGTATTTCACAAATCAAAAATGTCTCTATCATATGATCTATACCTTGTCAAATGTACATATAATAGGGTTAAATTTTAGTTTCAAAACAGTTGTAGAACCAACTATAAATATATATGTATAATAATATATTGCAATGTTAACAGATTTCAACGCACCAACCTGTTTCATGCTGGCATAGTCATGCGCTGTCATGAAGTAATGTCTGAGTAGCAGCAGGATGGCGAGAGAGAAGTCTTCCAATGCACTGGACTTCCAGCGCTGCATGAAGCACTGGTCCCACACAAACATCAGAGTCTCCAGATCAAGTATACCAACAAAAGCCTGCATGATAAATAACATACAAGAAGCGTGCTCAATTCAGTGAAATCAACACCACGAACAGTAGCTGCTTACCATCACATAATAACTTTTGTAAATGTCACTCAAAAACTGTCATACATGTCACTCAATGAATGTCAAACACGTCACTCGATAAGTGTCATACACATCACTCAATAAGTGTCATACATGTCACTCTATGTGTCATACATGTAATTAAATACGCGTCATATATGTCACTAAGTAAGAGACATAAATGTCACTCAATAAGTGCCATATATGTCACTAATAAGTATCAAACACGTCACTCAATAACTGTCACACATGTCATGCAGTAAGTGTCATACACGTCACTCAATAAGCGTAATAACTGTCATACACGTAACTCAGTAAATGTCATACACGTCACTAAATAAGTGTCATATGCATCCCTCAATAAGTGACATACACTTCACCGAGTCACTCAATAAGTGTCAGACATGTAACTCAATAAGTGTAATGGTTATATTGGCATGCAATATCGTTAACATGTCTTTGAATTGATTGTCGATAAAAATGTTGCATTATGTCACAGGTTGATTATGTAAATGAAATAGAACATGGCCAGGTTATTACGCATTAGCAACATTGCTTTTATGTGCAACTGGTGCAGTAGTTAAACACAAACTTGTAACAGACGTGCAAACCTCTAGTATCCACTTGCGAACAAGAATGACAGGACTCGCCAGTAGCATGTGAGACTCTGGCAACGGAGTTGTCACAGCAGCAGATTTTGACGTTTTTGCTATCAACTCATCGGCAAGCAATTTCTCTTGACTAACCAAATAGACCAAGAACTCCTATACATAAAAATAAAATAGTTTCATTTGAAAATATCCGTTAGTTTTGAACAAGATCAATTAGAAATTGCATGGGAGATCAGCATCCTGACAACAGTAGAAGTAGAAGGCATCAAACAATCTTTTTTACATAATATTTATACACACAAGCTTAAACAGAACACATTTTAGACTCTTGATTGATATCGAAACTATCCTCGGGTAACTTTCTTGTTGATTCTTCAGTCATCTGAACTACACATATAAATTCTTACCCACTGCAAGCTATGCACTGAATACTATTTACTAAATTAAACATCCAACTCCTGCAAGCATAGAAAATTGATGTAAAACGGTTTTGAAACGTACAATAACTAAAGATAGCGACATTTCTAGTTAACAAGTTAGTAAATGAGGCATTACCTTTGGGTTGATGGTTGGATTGACCTGTGAGACGTTGGTGAGATGTTTGTGTAGATCTGGATCAGCCTCAGCCAGTCGTCGGATGACTCTCTCAGCGCTGGCAAAGATCTCCGCACTCTTGGCAAAGAATCCCTTGTTGAAGAGGTCGAGGTACATGGCCAGTTCAATGGCGTGCTCACCTACACACAGAGACACATGCACGCTCACACACATGTACATACACACGTACACACACACACACACACACACGCATGTACATACACACACACATACACACACACCCGCACAAACAAACACACCCACACACAGAGCTTAGGCGCTTGGGTCAAGAATTTCAAATGATAGAAGTATTAAAAAATGCACATAAAAAATGCATAATCACCATTTTTAGGTATTTTAACGTAAATAATTTTCCAACTAAAATCATTGATTACAATTTTTTTCTTAAACTAATAACAAACTGACTGGATCAAAATAAAAATAATTATTGAAAATAAGATTTCCTTAGCCTGGTTTTTGAGAAATGTTTTACTATGAAATACAGATATGTTCTGCAAGTAACTTTCTGAAACATAAATAAAGCCAGCACGGCTGCGTCTGTCTGCAGTCGTAAAGCCTGATAGTAAAAGTAGAAAATTCAATTTGAAATACAAAAACACCAATATGTAGTTACAATAACTCAAGTTAACACACTCTTTCCCTTGTCCTCTGAGAAGGCAATCTGTAGAGGAAAGAGCCTGTAGACGAGGTAAGGCTCGTAGGTTCTGTCGTAGACGTAGAGCACGTTGAGTGTGCTGCACGTCTCTGTGGCGTGCAAGCCATCGTCACGGTACAGCTTCATCGATGGTGTCACACTGTACACCTACAGATAGAGACAGGCACAGAGACACAGACAGTGACACACAGAGGGACACACAGAGACACATTGAGATGCACAGAGAGACACACAGTGACACCCAGACAGAGAGAGAGAGAGACACAGTGACACACACAGTGACACATACAAAGAGATGTTCAGTTACACACAAATACACACAGAGACACACACACACACAAACACAAACAGTGACACACACACAGAGACACACACACATAGTGACACACAGAGAGACAACTAATCTTACAAATACACTGCTTACAAATATAATACAATGTCACACAAGCTCACATAAAATCATTCTCCAACACAACAGTGCCATGAGAGATCAACAGTGTTATCAATGACAGTGTGTTTACCTCGGCGACAGCGTTGTCAATGACTCCACTGATGGGAGACAACGTCGGTCGTTTGATCTTCAGGTCCGACATTCCAAGGTACACCGACTTGCCAAACCTCTCTCTCAGCAGCTTCTCCAGGTTTCTTTATACATATCACAGATAGTTCATTATTGAATTTGAAACAATTATGCTAAACATACCTAAACATACCTAAACATCTCTAAACATACCTGAACATACCTACAAGTAAACATTGCATGTAACATTATCAAATAATAAAATTCATTAAATGAACCAACCAACATACAAAGATACAATAACAATAGAGTTAAAAAAATAAAAAGATTGTTTAAATCGCGACTAATGATCTTGATTGATCTCATTGGTCTCACATATCATTGATCTTGTCTCTCTCGTGTCTCAGCAACGCCTCCATCCAGATGAAAGACCTCAGAGATCTCGGTAGAGGGCGACCATGCATGGCGGTCAGCACTCGGTCAATGCGCCGAGCGTCTCTCACCAGGATGGCTCGCACCGACTCTCCGATCACGTTACTCTCAACGCCAGGCACCAGGCGGCTCTCCAGCTTGCTACTCTCTTTGCTGTCTGTCAGGTGCAGTAACAACAAAAGCTTTATTATGACATTATAGAATTTATTTACATTTTATGTATGTATATATTTATGTATGTCTGCCAATATATATGTTTGTATGTATGTATGTATACAGCAATTACATACAGCTCTTCATGTGTCTTCCCTGCCAATTGAAGGTGCAAATCTTATTGAATAATTGCGTTTTCAACTGTTTGTTTACACTAAAGAATAATAAGCAAACTGCTGATGAAATAAATGATTCAAACCCAATGACTTAAAAATTGTGTTAAAACCACAAGCAAAATGTAAATTTGACAAGAAAACTCCAACAGCTAAAAATATAATAATGACACAGATGTAAACAACAGCTCAACTTAATCTACACAATATACTTTTCTAACACAAAGATTTTCCATTGTCAACGAATCCTTTTTAAAACACCGACTTTTCAATTTAGATAAACAACTTGTTGATTTTAAGATGAAAATTTGCATCCGCCCATAACATACCATTTACACTTACATACTTCACACTTAATGCCAGGCATCTGCCACTGCACTGTAAAACGACTTAATGCCAGGCATCTGCCACTGCACTATAAAACGGCTTAATGCCAGGCATCTGCCACTGCACTATAAAACGACTTAATGCTAGGCATCTGCAACACTGCACTGTAAAACGGCTTCATTGCCAGGCATCTGCCACTGCACTATAAAATGGCTTAATGCTAGGCATCTGCAACACTGCACTGTAAAACGGCTTAATGCCAGGCATCTGCCACTGCACTATAAAACGACTTAATGCCAGGCATCTTCCACTGCACTGTAAAACGGCTTAATTCTAGGTATCTGCCACTGCAATATAAAACGACTTAATGCCAGGCATCTGCCACTGCACTATAAAACGGCTTAAGGCCAGGCATCTGCAACACTGCATTATAAAACGACTTAATGCTAGGCATCTGCCACTGCACTATAAAACGACTTAATGCTAGGCATCTGCCACTGCACTATAAAACGACTTAATGCCAGGCATCTGCCACTGCACTGTAAAACGGCTTAATGCCAGGCATCTGCCACTGCACTATAAAACGGCTTCATTACCAATACAGTAGTATCACAGTGATAACTAAATGAACACCTTTACTCACCCTTTTTTCTTGTGGGGAATCTATCAGCTCTATTCGAAGACTTCTGAAAATCGACAGTATTCGATGATCTCCTCAGCACGCCCCAGAGCCCCAAGTCATCGGCCAGGCCATCCTTTGTCTCACTTTGTTCAAACAAATCTCGTGGACTCGAGATGATCTGTTTCCAATTAACATCTTCATTGACTTTCTGTCAAACAATGCACACAACTCTTCGCCTGTTTCAAACAAATCTTCTCCATGAACATTAATCTACAACTGTAACAGCATATACCTACCAATAATGCAACGAGTCAGTTGCACATGAACACAACTCCCAGCGATATTTGCTAGACTTACAGTTAGATTATCAGCATTACGTTAATCTCTTGTCAGCATCAATATCGTTGAATTAGATTTTAAACATATATTTCTTTTAAGTAGTTCATACTAACTATCGCTCATGAAAGGCCAATGCAATCAAAATGTTACTCTCAAAGTATTTGAACTTTATAAGTTAACAAAAACTAATTAGACTAAGATCGCAAGCTTCACCATGTACACAGCAACAATATGAGGTTACATTCGATAGTTTGCAATCAGTCAATGCCACTCACTAGCAAATTCAAATTAGACCCTGACTATATATCTACATAATTATTAACTAAGCAGTTAGGTTATCAACAAGGCAGCAAGTAGACTACGATGGCATTGCTGGATAGACTTACAAGTTGCCCCACTAGCGAGAGTTGTTGATCCAGTCCCTGAGTGAAGATCTTCTTTGTGTGCTCCTCATAGTCCAGCACTTCTTCACTCGGAGGATGCTGCTCAACTCTACAATCAAAACAATGCGTTTACAAGTTAACACGCAAGACACATGTTACAGTACAATACTAATACAACAATTTTAATAATATATCGTCCTAACAACAATATGCTTTGAAAAATATTACCGACACTAGTGCTGCTTCTATAATACAGACATCAGCAAATCTGTATCACTGATTATTTATAGATCAGTTGGTTAAAGAATTATTCCATAATGTTGTGCTTTGTACAATTAATGAAGTTCAAATATCACTATGACCAATTGTCTGAAATATTTCCCTGGCCTCCAAGGCTGTACTGGTTCAATCAGATGATTCTAGGTCAGTGAAGAAAATTCCTGCCAAGATATTACGGTTGTAATGCTTCTATTCAATAAGAGACGTATGAAAATACTTACAATTTAAAATTACTTTCACAAAAAAAAGTTTCTTCAAAGGTCTAGATGTTGAAATGCATAATACTACACAATAACAAAAATAGTCCCATAAATGATTAATTACATGCAACAAACTATCTATCTATATGTATCACAAGCCCTCACACAAAGCTCTAATCAGTATCTATCACATAATCTCCAGCACTTATGCAGATAGTTTACAAAAGCTGAATGAAAGAAACATAAAAGATATAGTAGAGACAAAGTGAAGAAGCAATACAATTCAAATCAAGATAAAGTATATGTAAAGTATATATAAGTATATGTAGCAGAGATAAAGTTAACCAGCAATACAACAAATACGTTGTTGTATTGCTGAATGAAAGAAACTATTAATTTTTCACTATGCGGTATGACAGATAGCGTAAAAGTTGTAGCAGAAAGAGAAAGAGAGAGCGCAGACTTGGGCGGTTGCGCAGACTTGGGTGGTTGCACAGGCTTGGGCGGTTGCACAGGCTTGGGCAGTTGCGCAGACTTGGTAGGTTGAGCAAACTCGGGCGGTTTATCTTGACTCTGCGACAATGACGTTCTCTGACAGCCGGTCTCCGACGCAACGCGAGTCATGACGTCATGCAGCCAGGTCTGTACGTCAAGCCTCAGTCTCTTACGAGTCTCTCTTGTCATCAGTGGCGGCTCCTGACCGACACCGATTAGCATAAATAATAAATGCTGGTTAGTAACTGAATACAGTCAGTAACCTCTATATTATAATCTTGTAATCTCTATACATCTATGAATATGATTTACTTTACAATGGATCGTTATGGGTATTAGGTACATTGGTACTGAGTACATTGGTACTGGGTACATTGGTACTGGGTATATTGGTACTGGGTACATAGGTACTGGATATATGGATATTTGGTACATTGGTACTGGGTACATTTAGTACTGGGTTCAACTGAATTGAATTTATCTTCTCAACAGAATTACCTTCTGAGAGAAACAGGCATATACATAAGCCTGTACATTGGTACATAAGCATGTACATTGTACATAATCCAACAACTTGAAAAATGACCACAATTTATCAAACGTAATGTTCTACAGGGTCACTCATTTCTTCTTTTTAACAGTATTAAATACCTGGTTGAATAATTTGCTTGACGGTATGCATACTAACACTAAACATCTCAATTGTTTCATTTACAAGGCAGGCGTATACACCACAATTTCATTTGAATATTTTGTAATGAAATTTCAATCAAGAAAACAATTTTATGACAACTACTGGTGTAACTAAAATAGATTAGGCCTACTAACTGATCAATGCACAATACAGATCCAGGGCATTAAAACTCACCAACAGATCAGGGCGATAGGAATCATTTGGAAAATACTTGTGAACAAAACTCTCTCCCAGTAATTCAAACGTCATCTGTTTCTTCTCCTCGTGATCCACCTGACCTTTGAGTTGTAGTGCAATACAGTCAGACAGCTGACTGCACAGCTACAACACAACAACACAGCTACAGCACAGCTACAGCACAACAACAGCAACACAGCTACAACACAGCTACAGCACAGCTACAGCACAGCTACAACACAGCTACAGCACAGCTACAGCACAACAACACAGCTACAACACAGCTACAGCACAACAACACAGCTAGACCACAGCTACAACACAGCTACAGCACAACTACAACACAGCTACAGCACAGCTACAACACAGCTACAGCACAGCTACAACACAGCTACAGCACAACTACAGCACAGCTACAGCACAGCTACAACACAGCTACAGCACAGCTACAACACAGCCACAGCACAGCTACAGCACAGCTACAACACAACAACAACACAGCTACAGCACAGCTACAACACAGCTACAGAACAGCTACTGCACAACTACAGCACAGCAACACAGCTACAGCACAGCTACAACACAGCTACAGCACAACTACATAGCTACAGCACAACAACATAGCACAACACAGCTACAGCACAGCTACAACACAGCTACAGCACAACTACAACACAGCTACAGCACAACTACCTAGCTTAGCGAGGAATGGTTCCTTTCTCATGGAAAAGTGTTCTGCTCTTTGGTTCGGTAGTAGTGTAGGCCTGAGCCTACACCACCACCATGAAGGAACCAAGAGCAGATAGGAGCGGCCTTCCCTTATGCATAGCTCTGATCAGACCACCCACCTTTAGTCGCCTCTTACGACATGCAGGTCGCGCAGTGGCAATATTCTTAGTTCCCCAAAGCCACAGGGGGTGGCTTTGGGGAACTTTGGGCGTTTGATCAATTAATTACTTGATTAAATTATCAATAAAAGATACAAATTATAAATCCACTTTAAAATACAGCAGTAAAAGTTACTTAGAAACAAACAGTACTCATTCTATGTATCTATCAGCATTCGCCTGGAAAAGCTGCACCGCACAGCATTCGTAACAAGATAAAATTACAATCATAGCCATCCATGAAAAACAGCATTTTCAGAATTATAACAAATTCCAAATTACTACCTTATATGCTAATTTATTGCAAAAGTTTTAACGACACATATGCCAAGCCAACCTTCTGATTCCAAGGTCCACTTGGTAGAATGGTTTGCTGATAGCACGAATCCAGCCAGTGCAAGTTGAAGGGACTCAATGCTGAACTCTTCTCATCTGACGATGAACCAGTTTTTCTAAAATTCTGCATTCTTCTCATCAAACAAATAGCATTAACATTTCACGAATGGCAGCAACAGAATACTTTCTTATAAAAATAATAACAGTACTGAACTTAAATACTTGATAATACATCAAACAACTTCAAACACCTGATAATACATAAAATGTCCACACACCAGAAAATTAAAAATGAACAAATTAACGTGAAGCACCAGGATTCTTTAAAGGACTAATCTTTGACATATACAGCACTGTATTCCAGTGATCACATCGGTAAGAGTCTCGAGACATGGCAGTCTCAACATACAAACAACTATCTACACAATGTTATATAGTTGATCATTACTATGTCTATAAAATTATTACACTTTAATAATTTTAATACAAAAATTTATACAGAAAACACTAAGTTGTGACTAGAGATGACGTTGTGACGTCGTTCTGTACAATGATTATACTAATTCTCACTATTCTTAATGTACACAAATCTGAAATTACATTCTCGAGAAATTCAATAAGTTCAGAAGAAATACAGATAAAATAAATCAATCAATGTCATTATGAGTAAATTATCATGAAAGCAATACCTGTAAAAAAATCCTATAGACTAATTTGTTGACAAGGCACGAGACATCAATCTAGAAGACCAATGAGAACGACGAGAGACAGAGAAACTTTGACAGATCTCTTCTATGCAGATCTCAGAGTATCAGGGAGATCGTCACCAAAGCAATACTTGGCGAGTGGATTACGATACGAGTTCTCATGCTGAACGCTCTACAATCATTCAATGCATAAACAACCGTGAAATCTAGACAACACAAATTAATATTAGAACAATTCCTCAATTTTACAGCATGCCATAAGTCACCCTGGTTCTAAATGTCGAGTTCTGGCCATCTACAATTTCGCACTACAATTGTTACATTCAATTGGATTACATAAGATTATAAGATTATTTTGATGCAGTCTATTTGAATTTAAAATTTAAAAATATTGAAAAATTGGCTACTAACTTTTCAGTTACGTATCGACAACTAAAATATTTAATAAACAAGTGATTCATTCACGGTCTAAACACAGTGGCACAAATGTTTCTCATTAACTTGAATTTAATTGTTTGTTCTGAATGACAAGGAGACTGTAGCAGTTACCTGATCATCAAAGCTGTATACATAATAAATTTAGCAGGCAGATTAGTGCGTTCAGGACAGCAATTGAATTATCCTGTTTTGATAACTAAATTAAATATAAGTCTTTGAGGCTTTTTATGTTCATGAACAATTTTCATCCAACTCTTACGTATATATGTAATTGAAGTTTATTATGTATATTTGTATGTAGTTATTTTATGTTGTTTTTGACTGGAAGTCATATATTTGTGTTAATATGTATATGTATATAATAGTTATCTTATGTTGTCTTAAGCTAATATGATATGTACATAGAGGCCTTAGCCTGCATCCATAGCAGACGTTTCGTTACATTTTATGAATAAACTTCTACAGCTCCTAGCAGCACTAAGTCCTGCCCCAGCTGATAAAGAAACTAATTAGTTGTGATAAACCTAAAACTTTCCTCCCACTCTTTGAGAATGAGAGAAATACATGTTACACGCTGAGATTGTTGAAGACATGCAAGACTACTACACTGGAAAGGTATGATTTGATTCAACAACATAAAAGATATTTCAAGTTCTGTAATGTAACAAAACTGCACATGCTAATCTTCTGTGCTAGTAATAAAAAGAAACATTTGCATAATATTTTTAACAATACAATATTACATAAAGTTAATTATTATATAATTGCAACTGTTAGTATTACCTGAGAATTAGTACGACACTTGGCGAGACAGAACTCAAAGACGTCCGTCACAGATCCAAACAGATACCTGAACGCGCTCGACGTTCTCGCAAAGATTCTCTTCAAAAGAGGTCTCTGTTGGAAACAAGACATGATAGAAAAATATGCACATACCTCAGCGTAAGTAATTTTACAATTAATTTAACACTAACATAAAACAAAATCATAATTTATATCTAAATATCAGTTTTATCACATTAAAGCAAATTCTGACCTGTGACAATCTTGACCTGTAATAATTTGAAGCACAAAATATATAAATTTCCACATAGGCAGAGCAATGATGCAGAATACAACAGAAAACACATGTTTAAAGTTTACCTGTAGATACAAAATAAAATTACCGTATAATATACTGAAACCTATATTTAAATGTCAAATAATTTAACTTTGTATATATGTATTTATTTGGCACTTCTAACGTACCTGTGTGTGTCAACAAAGCCGACGACATTCGAAGGTGAGGACTAAGGAGTCTTCTTTCTTCAGCTGCTCCCATCCCAGTCTATTGGGTCGACTGGGAGCCAGTCCCTCCTCCAGCTGCCTCCAGGGCATCCTTCCACAGCTGGAGCAGTCGAGCTAGTTCAATCGGGTCGTTCCAAAGGTCAAGGACGGTGAGGTTAGTATGTAGGTTGGGGCAGGAGAAGAGGTGAAGAGTGTCGTGAGTTGAGAGGTTGCATAATGGGTTTGTTTCATCATCATCTACATCGCTTTATGGCAGTTTTTCTCATCAAATTAAGACCAATATAGGATAATTATTTTTATTGTAGCACAGGTTGGACAACCAAACGTCAGGCTTCAATAATGGTAAACCAGATAATTTATCCAGCGCGCCTGCACCCCGTACACATTTTCTAAAAACAATTAACCACCATTACATTTATTCTCTAAATTCATAACAACATATCACACAACTCGAGTAATTTCAAAATTAAAATGCAAAGGTAAACAAATTTAAGAAGCAAAACGCAAAAAACAAAACTTCAAGAATTATAGCGTACAAAAACTCAAACGCATTAATAAGTGCAAGTAATAGAAAAACATGGTACATAAACACAGCTTCTAAGAACCTGTACAAATGATAAGAAAGCCAATGGGTAGTACTAATCACTGACCTTCAAACAGTACACTTGAACAGACACTGCAGCCCCTGAACGACCCCTTCAAAGCAGGAACCCACATATACGTCACTAGCTCACCCTCCCCGCCTGCAGACCTCGCTTCTCCCTCTTCTTCCCCCTCAGCGCCCACTGCTACTCGATACAATCCCACCCAGTCACCCTCTGACATCTCCATTGACCCTGGCACGACATACTTGAACTCTATTGGTTGACCTACTTCATATTTGTCCTTCACCTTCTTGAATATCACACTGTTTTCCATTGCTACACAGAGACAAAAAATACTTACCCTGCTTGCAACCAATCAAACGTTTCTCATGTATGTAGTAAAGAGATTAACTTTCTGAAAACTCTGCGTTGAAACATTTTTATAAAAACTCCATTAAAACATTATTTAAGTCTTGTGCACTCTAATGACCAGTCTGTATATATGTGTCTCTGTGTTTAAGTGTATATTAATGCATAATGCTTATTGCATTACTTTTATTTCACTGTCATAAATTTCATTCCATTGTAATATTATAATGGTGTTGACTCAAATAATATTATTGTGCATATATCTTGTTCTGTAATTTAGGTGCTTTATTGGTGTCTTGTGTCGCATTTTGCAAAACCCATTCTTTAACTACTTTTTAAAAATATTATAAAGTAAAGTACAGTACATTTATACCGCGCCTCTTAACATTGGTCTCAGAGGTGCACCGGTGTGGATTCATATGAAACACACTCGAAGACCTCAGCAGTAGTAACAGACTGAGCAACGAGCAAATTCTCCGGTTTAAGCAGTGAGCAGATAAAGACCTTGCTTAAGTGACTGAGCTACGAGCTCTGCTCATTATATTGTTCATTATAGTGTATATTTATGCTTGTTTTGCAAATAAAAATTAAATAACTAAATATATTTCTATTTTTAATACACAATTAAGCACATTGCACAAAGGTGCTACAGGTGATTCATTTCAACACTGAAGCAGAGCAGACAGAAACCCTGCGAGTGTCAACCGCAATCTCCAAACAATAAATAATTACAATGCAAAAGCGACTCTCCAAACGCAGTATTTAAAAAGACCAGTTCTTTTACACAGCGAAATACAGGCCTTACTAAAATGCACCTAAAATATGCAATTTAAATGCACAGACAGCATAATACTGATCGTTGCATAACTAGCAGCGAACAAAGAAATTACTACCATGATCTCTGCAAAATCTTCCCACAACATTTCAATAAATCAGCTCTAAAACACGTATTAGTCTAACTATACAGTTAATCCTACACAAGCAGATTGAAACAACAAACTGACATACCTGGAGGACCGGGGGTTGGGGGGGGGCACTTCTCAAAGAACTGGCCCCCAAATCTGTGAAATTTAGCACCTGGAAACTAATTATTATTGCAGCACTAGCAGCAAAGCATTGAGGCTACAGCTGACGGACTGCTTTGTTGTTGTTTTTTTGTTTACTAAGAACAGACGGTTGGCTAAGGCGGGGCTTACTTCAGGCTAGGGCGGGTACATTTGATGCTAAGGCGGGGATTACAGTTGGCTGGGGCGGTGAACTGCTACGCTAAGGCGGGGTTTACTTTGCGGTCGCGATTTACATTATATTAGCCTAAATAGACATTGTGAGAAATGGGCCACGGCCGTTCAGCAAAGAGTCAATACAAAATACAGACGGCGAATGTTGCAATTACATGTTATCTTATAGCGAAGACTGCTTTAAAGCTATAAAAATAGCGTGAGTAGATTCTAATCTGCGAGGTAGACCAGTAATAAATTACAAAGTGGTAACACGAACCCTGTCGACAAGAAATTCACATTAGTCAGTAGTGATTTGTGCTTCTAGGTCTCTAGCACGTGGTTGTATGGTTAACAAGCAGCTTAAGCGATTTCATGACCTCACCGCTGTAAGTAGTTTCAGGTCAAGTTTGATAAGATAATAATTATGCATTTCAAGTACGGTATCGCAATAATTGATTTTAGGTAGATTTGGATCAGCCACCTAACTTATGATCATCGAAGGATTGCCTATTAAGCAAGGGACTGTCCGTATATGACGTCACGAGTTTTGCCGTTGGGGGGGGGGGGGGGG
>JAQFZK010000083.1:0-14375 GCA_034695905.1 Fridericia nemoralis | reverse complement strand
CACCTTATCACAGACGACTGGGGCGCAGTTGGTCGTGGTCTTGATCTCATTGTTGACGCACTGTTTGGTGACGCACTTGTCTGTCCACCTGGCGTAGGGAGCGCGAACTACCTGGGTCTTCTCATCGTAACACGGGCACATGTTGGTTGGGACGCAGGTCGTTCCGTTGCGTGCATATCCGTCCTTGCAGCCGCATGCTGGATACAAAATAGTGGGCAGTGATGGATTACACAAGTGCAAGTAGTATATTCAGGCAGCCCTTTGTATACAGATGAAAATTTCTTTAGTAGTTTTTGTAGGAATATTTGGGATCTCCGTTCGTTTTGTCTCCGTTCGTTTTGTCTCCGGTCGATTCATCCCCGGTCGTTTTCAAGTCTGGGATGAACGTCAAAAATGACAACATCAAAAGTAAAGTTGGAAGGCAGTGAACAATTTTATTTGTAATATTACTCATTCTTTATTGGACATAATTTAAATATGAAGAGTGCAGAATCCAATGCATAGGCATACAGTATAACTATATTCTTATATATTTTAGATGAGTACTGTAAATACGGACAATTCATAAATTCAAATATAATGTTTACTTATAACAAAGAGATGTTGAAAGTGTGCGAGCCACTAATTGAGTGATAAATAACTTGTTGTATGTCTGTATTTACCTTCAACGCATTTGGTGTCGGCTGATGCCGTGCATGGGCTTGTCTTTGCCTGATAGTGACAGGTAAGGGGGCAGGCGAGGCCGCATGGCAGCTTCACTTCCGGTTCTGTGCAGACTGCACGCGAGCACACACACACTCATGATATTATGTACTGAAATTAGTAAAAGGTTAAACATAAACAAGAACTGAATTGGTTATTAATAATAATAATTGCAATAGTATATTATCATCAGTGAATCAAATCAATAAGTAATAACATTAGAAGTATATAAACTGTGAATACATATTGTGCAGTAAGGTATTAGAGTCTAATAAATGATTATCAAGTAATCAGCAAGTTTTATGAAGTTGCTTTTGGAGTGATTGTAATAAAAGAGAATTAAACTGTATTTATACCGATTAAGATTAAGATTAAATAAGAAAAATAAAAGGTAATTGCTTGTCTCTGTGGTTAGATTTCAAAAGTATTTGCAAGTTTGAGATAACAGTAACTGCATCTAATTGGCAATGATAATATTAATTGTATGCAATTGCTTAATTTGAACAAAACCATTATTTCACAGTTGAATGCTTACCAACTGATTTGATGACAATTGGAGCTGCGGTTGGCATGAGTGTTGTTTGTGGGGCGACAGTCGATGCTGAAACAGTTTAAAACATTCTAGTATCACAATCGATTACAAATCAACGTATCATAAATATTATAGATATTACAAAGAAAACTTCTAAATAGTCGTTCAGCGTTTATGTTTTAATTGTGTAACATAAGTACTAGTCTAACTTATAGTATTCTTGCTAAATTTTGGCAAAATCAGCATTTGTACAAATCAGGTTAGTTGTTTACCTAAAAAACACAAACTTGTAATTCGGTGCTTAAAGGGTAGGCTTGATATGATTATAAATAAATTTGGGAACGACGGTATTTGCATTCAGGTTTAGGATTTTGTAAGATAATGATGTTTCATTAATTATGATCACAAAGTTAGGGTACATACTGCAGTTTTCCTCCTCGTTTGGTACCATGCACTGTTGGGTACCGTCGCACATTGTACCGCAAGTACCGGTTGGGTACTGGCAGGCGATCATACCGAGCTTGGTGCAGATTTCTGCCGAAATAAAAACATAAGTATTTATTGTTATAATATGTTTATTTACTGAGTTAAGGTAAATTTTTCAATATTCAAAAAAGATGTTAACTAATTCAAAAATCGTGAGTAATAAAACAACGAAATGAAGCAACAAAAGTCGCCTTTGTCGGCTTCATGATACTTTGACTGATAAGCATACAACAGTTCATTAACTAAATTATTGAAACAAAAAACATGTCAACACACTGAGGAATAATATTGAAATTGAGTGCCAATTCAAACAAATAAAGGCTTTCAAATAGATCACATGGAGTTACCAAGTTTGAATGTTAAATGTTTTTCTTGTTTATAAGTACAGAAATAGTGACATAATACAGAATGGGTTCAACTGCGCTTGCATTTAATTAACAGGTTTATGTGAACTAATTAGAGGAGCCAAACATACTTCTAACAAAGAGAACAATTACCTTAATGCTACACTGTCATACTATAAACTAACGCATACCTATACATGAGAAAAATAACATATTTACTGTAATATAACACAACACAGAAAAACAGTTTTCTAATCTTTCCAATGTTAGCTGTGTAGAAAGTCCCACATACGCGCAGTGGTTGCTGGAGCATGGTGTGAGCCGAGGACTGGTGTCTCTCCGCAGTTTGGCATTGGCACACACGACCATCCAGCCTTGCAGGTGCACGCCTTGCAGTCCTTCAGGATCGTCTCTCCCTTCTTGTACGTCTTACCGGTCGAAGCGTCAGTGCAGGTGCAGGCGTCAGGCATTACGCATTTACCTGTGCATCAAGAAAAGATAATAATAATAACGTGTTTAACCGACTATGGTATCTTTTATCCAGACGACATGTTATTATTGTCATCTTGAAAGTCAATATAATGACTATATGTAATTCTTTAGCATCTAGATAAACTTTCCGGCTTGTTAAAATAACTTCAAATTTATACACGAAAGTAGCCAGTCACATCACATGGTACTAGAAGAAGCATAGTTTTATTTCAATTAAAACTAAATCAGTGTTTAGATGTTCGAAGATAAAGTCAATATTTTAAGGAGTTAATTCCAATAATCTTCATCTTAATGTGAAATGTATACACATAAAAATGATGGTTACATTTAAAGTAACTTTAGTGACAACTATTTGAAGCGATACGTAATGCATTCTTGTAAAATTCTAGTAGGAGACATTTGTTCAAGCCGGGAATAAGCAGAGAAAATTATACGTTATTGGAAATTATTTCCATTTAAATCAATTGATTTGCTGCTGAGACCTATGTTGTGGCCTGACTTTAGGGCGTCCAGCTCCGATAGGTCTAAAGCCTCTCTGGAAGCGTTTGTTTAATGCTATATATGCTTTATTTTCTGTTTTGAAAGAAATATATGATTGATTGATTGATTGATTGATTGTGCCAACTAAAACTTGTGTCTTGGTTTGTATGACAGTGCTTACCGTCTTGCAGCAACATTCCCTCGGGGCAGTGGCAACCCTCCACGCAGGGAGTGATGCAGCTTTCAGTTGTCGACACTTGATCCATGTTCTTGCTCAGTGCGGAGCAGGTGGCTGGGCACGATGAGCCGCATGCCTTGTAGGTCATGCCGGTGTCACAGGTCATTGCTACAGACACCACAGATCAACAATCAACAATTAACAATCACTTACAAATAAATCGTTATATTATATAAGCAGCGATGGATATTCAGTTTCAATATCAACGAAAGACGAAATATTTTTTTTTCAAAATTTTATCAATTTTTTGTACCGTAAGCTGATGTTTGCCCCAGCAGTCGAATTATGAAAAAGTGGGTGATCGCTTGCACCCCTGCTTTAATAAATTCATTCATGAATAAATTAATTGAATAAATAACTAATTACCTTAATTGATTCAATTATTAATCAGTGCGGATCACTTCCAAAATTCAGATCTTTCTTTCATACAAACCAGTCGAAATTGTCACCGTTATTGTTGTACCATTATAGAAGTTCACTGAATTGATTTGAGGTAAAACTATCACTTACGGCAAGTTTCTGGTGTCCTCCAGCGGATGTGGATTCCCTTGGCGTTACAGGCGTGAGCGTAGGCGGCCAGCGACGTGCAGTGGGCCTCGCAGTCGGCGCCGCGGCTGCACGAGCAGCTGTCACTGACGCACTTCTCAAAGTAACTACGGGCATCGACCTGTGACGTCATAATAGCATAGCAACATATAATTGTCAATCAATCAAGTGTCGTCCACTGAATAAATGGTTGACAACAGTGGCTTTCCACCCACTTCTGTATTCCGCTTTTCTTATATCCTCTCGTATGTGTCCAGTTCAGTCCAACTTGAAATATCATCCATCAATGTCAACCTCTGTCTGGCTTTTGGTCATATAATTGTACCCTTGTTTATTTCTGAGTTCGTTTATTACTAGGGTAAGTTGATTGAAAAATGGAGGTTGGTAACAAAAGCAGGATAAGCAGCAGTTTAAGTTTATCTAGGTTGAGTTGAAAATATGGTAAATATGCCTACGCGGTATATCTGGAATTAATAACAATTTGTTGTGACATAATTAGATCATTCATAACAAATGAATCGTTGACACGCTGGTTTAAATATAATCATTTAAACCTAAGTATTTAAAAATAAATTGTTAATTCAAACTGGAACTGCATCCCACAAGAATATTTTCTAATGCTTATTTAATGTTTAGTTCCAAAATTTTCATTAGCTGGGTTTTTCTCCACAAAATACTGTAGCATTTCTCTACAAAAGCTAGATAGTCAGTCATTAGGGTAGTCAACTTACAGTGTTGTGGCACTCAGCGAAGATTGAATTGAACAGCACGCTGCAGGCACTCTTAGCCCAGTATTCCCTGTCTGGGTTCAATTTGCAAGCTGGATCGAGTGGTGTCGAGAGGGGGCACGATTCCTTTGTTCTCCACGAGTTGGCGAATGAGACGGCCTGTGTTTCAATTTGTCCGGTGCGGGCACGGAAGTCGTTGTCGGCACGGCTGTCGAAGTTGCCGCACATACCGCAGACTTGGTTGCGATAGCGTGGGTCCAGAGTGATGTAGACTCGCATTGAGCGATCCCATTGTACGATGATTCCTGCAGAACAACAGTGAGAAGCAAATAGTTCTTATTTTAGGAACACCTCTTTTAGGACCACTACTGTATTATAAAATAAATAAGTCCAATAATTAATTATTGTATGTGTATTTCTAGTGCAACAATAACAAAAATATTATTTTATTAACAACATTTTAATGAAAACATCTTGTAAACAAATTTCTGCCCCATTGTATTATTGTTAATTAGATATTATTTTGCGCAGCCGATAAATAATAATGTTCAGAATTGTCGTAATGTCATTTCGTTACTGTTTTAAAATAACAAAAACTGCCTTTTCATATTGAAATTCAAAGAAGTTCAGATCTTTCGTTTAAAACTTCTTTCAGTGTCATGTTAAATACATTTCGATTCTTTTTGATTCGTAAAAAGGTAAGAAATGATTTTATCAGGCATTTGAATACATGTAATTTAGTAATAAAACGCTAAAAAATATTTATTAACGTCAAATGAACCAAATGACGACATATATCTCGTACCGTGTTTTGTCTTGATGTAGGTGTACGCTCCGGCATCGACCAGCTCATAGACAGCCTTCTGCAGACCGGTCTGGTGCTTGACGATGGGTGCGGTGCCACGGACGAGGTGGAAGGTGGTGTCCAACACTCGCACGACGACAGACTTGGTGCAGACCAGGCCCTCGGCTCCGCATGGTACGTTCTCAACGGTGATCCTACGAGGATTCAAGTGATTGGTTTAGACTTTGCATAGGTGCCACTCAGTTGTATAAAGTATTTCAGTGAGATAAACACAATGTGTAATTATATCCATACAGTCCATATAAGTTTAAGCAATTTCTTAAAAGATAAATAGCTAAAAACGTACTAGTACTTTACCATATATGAATATGTGTTATCGTTAATAAAAAATCTTGTTATCAACGCAAAATGCTGTATCAAGGATCTCATGTTTACTTGAAAGTTTGCTTTTCCTTCTCCTTGCATCCATCCTCTGCCAACACGTACGAGCAGGCTCCCTTGAACTCGAATGGCTTGCCGTCGAACGTTACGAAGTGTCGGTCTCCATAGGCCGAGCAGGTGGCGCCACACGTCTCATTACCGCACACCATACGTCCGCTTGTGCATTTGCTACACACACACACACACACACACACATGTATTGTATAGCATTAACGTTATTAATGGTGTTAATGCATTAATAACTTGTTAAATTATAAATGCCTGTGCCCTGTGTTTAGATACCTTAATATTCGGATATTTAACATTTATTTCTACATTATACATTTACAAATGTACCGATATAAGTGTGATGAAGATTTAACTACCACACATCAAGCATGCCATTGCCACACACATGAACCAGACACTCACGACATATACTACAACGGTACTGTATATACTGCATTATTATGGTATATGAAATCAATCTGCATTTAATTTTCCTACGCAAACAAAAATTGACCTTAATCTTTACAATCTTGTACAATCTCGTACAATCTTTTTTGTACAAACTACATAGTTTTTGCCATTAGTAAATTTAGTTATACTTCATATTTCATATGACATTTTATTTAGTATGTTATACATATATATTTCATTTAGTACTATACTTCACTCAAATTATGTACTATAGTCTATTTGTAATTAACACTAAGTACATATTTATTTGAAATTATCTAATTTGTATAAATTTTAATTGGATATAAAACGTATTTCATTTCTATTTAAATTGTTGCACAAATTTGTAGAACTTAAATTCATTAAAGATTGATAATAAAAATGTAAGCAGCTGAAAGATACCAGTCATTGCAGTCGAGTTTCACTACAGTTCCCTCGGTGACGGTACGACCCTGGAAGCTGCATGGGCAGGCAGTTGGTTCAACGCATTTACCGGACACGGTATTGAGGACCATGCCGGGGGCACAGGTGCAGCCGGCCGAGCGGCAGCGAGACTGGGGGCAGGCGAGGTGCATGTTGATGCAAGTTGGTTGGCAGTCGGCGCATTGATTCCAGACCTTGTCGTCTGAACACATCTTGTGACCTACGGGGTTAAACAAGGCCAAAACGGGTTGAAAATAGCTGACTAAAGAAAAGAACACAGTTTGAAAGTTACAACTATTTCAGTACTATTATTATTAAATGTTATAATGTTGTAATCAATTTTTCAAAATTGGTGAAAATAACCATGTATTATATTGCCAATCTGTTCATGAGAATAAAAAACGTAATATCAGATATGTCAGTGGCTTGAAATAGTTACTCGATAGCACAGTTATAGCATTAATGAAACATTGCCAACATTTAATTTTATTGCACATATATAACAGTGATTGCATCTGCTTACCATGTTAAGTGATACTTCGTTGGATAAGAATTTACAAATAAACCTTTTGTAAGCTTATAACAATAACTTCACTTTACTACATCATTACTTCACACGCTGGAATTATTGATAATTCTAATCGAAAATCAGTTTCATGGTTAAACGTTTCTAATAATACCAGGAACAGCGCCCCAGAAAAAGTGTTAGAAACTGGAACTTACTCATGCAATCGTGTTGGGTGCATTTCCATGCTCCGCTCTGGCAAGAACTGTAGCATAAACAAATAGCATATTTATTAAGTATATTAGAATACAGTCGATGAAGCTTTAACAAAAATTAACAGCCTACTGCAAAAAGTTTACTAGTGCATTAAATAACTAGCAGCAGTCTCCAACATTTAAAAGTAGTTTTTTTTAATAAACTAGAAATACACGATTTTGAAACTTGTACTGTTAATGATAATTATTCAATGTCAACGTTACTATTTTTAAACTGATAATCTCGATGACATTAATATAAATTAACAACAGGTTTCTAATAGATTGTAAATTTGCTGAAAACACGCAGTTGTCCAAGGTATGTCACCGACCATGTGTTGCACTGTTCTTCGCGTGTTGATCCACTCTTGAAGTAGGTTCCCTTGTAGGCACACTTGCACTCAGCGACAGCGACGCACTGTTCGGTCTCTACATCGATAGCTTGACCCTACGAGTTACACAACCATCATGCGCACTTTGTAATCAATACTATATTCACCTAGAACTGATTGACATTTTAATGCATTGGCTTTATGCTTAAAGTGATGCTGTACATCACTAAAGATATTCAAAAGCTATATATAAAGATGTGGTCATAAGCATTTTTGCAGGCAAAACCGATGAAAGCAAAAGCTTAATAAATTTCACGCATACATTTTGTCTTTCGTTCAGTATATTGGATAAATAAATGTCTTAATTACTTGCTAACATCTATAAAAGCGTTTGTTGTGAACTGTAAAATACTAAAAAAGGTGTTGTTTATTTTAACGCGACTTGGCAACTTGGCCGTGAGATATAAGTTTTTGTAAACAAACGTCGGTGCCATCATTGTAGATTTCAATGTGTATATGCATCATGCTAAACTTCAACCTTATGTCTATACAGCTTTCGATTAAACCTCCCGGCAGTGAAAACCGACCTTCAGCTAAAAATAGTAATAATAGACAAATCGATAAAGCAACGAAAAAATCGATAAACCGAATAATTATATAAAACAAATTTGTATTGACTTACGGCTGGGCAGTTACATCCGGCGAAGCAGTCGTCCGAGACCGAGCTAGGCTCGACCTGTCCGCAAGCCTGTCCGCTCTTCTTGGCGCATTCCTGGTACACCTGACCTCCAGCAGGGCACGTGACGGCTGCGAGGAGCAAACACGACACACGGCGGCATGTTTACTTTCAGTGATAGAAATAGCATTGAACTATCTAGGCTATATCACAACGCAGAGCCGAGTAATAAAACGTATACCTAAAAGTTTTTAAAATGTTACAATAATCAAATAAATAAAAATTCTAACATATTTTGTAGAAAAGTGTTGCACAATGCTTATTTTATTCAAAATGCAATAACTTTCATCCCTAAACCTACACCTTCAAACAGTTCTGAGCTTAAATGATATAAACTTTTACAGTTCTTGCACTTATTTATCATTTTAACTTTCAGCACAATAACCTTCATAATGATACTACTTTATTTTAATAAAAAATTTAAAATAAGATTAGATTATAAGATGAAAGTAAAAAAAAACAATTACAGTCAGTCATATGTTTCATTCAGTTCGGTTCAAGAATTCAGTATTACCGCATTTAGCGCTTGATCTCCAGTGATCCAAAACCTCTCCGGCAAGGGCACACTCCCGGGCGTAGGCGGCGAGGGCGGCGCACTGACAGGCGGCCGCTCCTTCGGTCCTGGTCGAGCAGGCGCACATGTCTTGTTCACAGTTGGCGATGAAAGCGGTTGGGTCGACGACAGAGTTGCATCGGCTGAAGACTTCTGTATTCACCCAAACAAACCAAAATGGAAATTAAGAACACAATCAACGAATTTTAGAACGAGGAACTAACTTATCATCTAGGTAGATAAATGAACAGGATGAATAAGGTTAAAAGAATGAATACAGTTGTAAGTAAGGTTGAACAATTTCTGTTTATCTTTGATGTTTATTAACATCTCTGAAATATATTAATATTGTAGGTGGTAGTTTATGGATTTATAAAAGATAAAGCGAGTTAATGTTAGACCTCGATTTTTTTATCATGTTTAGAAAAAATGGAAAATAATAGTTTCGAAAACGATTTTAAACTCTGCCTGTCAATATATTTTGTTTTGTTCAAAACAGAAATAACGCTGTATTCACCACATGCCAACATGACAATCTTTCACACTATAAAGTTCTCACACAAATCTCACGCAGGTTTTCTAATTTATGGAAGTGTTTAACAAAGTGTTTAACAAAGTGTATAACAAAGTGTATAACAAAGTGTATAACAAAGTGAACTAGTCAATATTTATTTAGTTCTTTACTTTCATCATGAGGTCTATTTCTATAGATCTATTTACACTTGTATGAGTCACAACTGTACCTGATGTGAGAATGGAGCAGGTTTCCTTGGCGGATGTCAGGGCCTTGGCGTTCTGAGAGCAGGCGACTGTGACGGTTGACTTTGACTGACAGTCGGCTGATGTCTTCCATGACTCGACGAACTTGACGACATCCTTGATGTCATCACCTTCGATCGTCAGAGAGTCGTCCTCGATGTTTCCGTTGAAGTTACCGCAGATACCGGCCACCTGTCCGCGAAATCACAGTGAAATAGTTTACGTAAATAACTTTGCTGTCCTCCTGAGTTTTAAAGTTTTCAAAATCTTTCCGAGTCTAACAATTAATCAGCGATCTGAATAATATTATAATAATGTATACTGCAATCATTTCAATATTTGAAATAATTACAGCTAATTTGTAAAAATGTTTCATTTCTATCATTTTCTAAAATATAATTAAAACTGTAAAATAACCGCTATTACAACGTATCGTTCCCAATCTTACAATCTAATACTTTAATAATACTGTATCTCATAATAAGTTATTGATGATATCATTTTAAATGACAGTTCACCCATACAAATTATAGCATACAATACTGAATATACCTTAGTTATGCCGTAGTCAATTTCAATTTTTCACTTGTTTTTATCAGAAGAGTTGTAGAAAATTGAATCTATCGTATACATAAGCTAATATCCGAGAAAGAAACAATGAATAGTGCAAACAAATTTCATGATCATACTTCGACCCGATATTAATAATATTGTAAACAATTCTTTCATTATAGAACGAGACAATTGTAAGACATTGCGATCACGATTGGTGTACTTAGTTGTCTACCCACCTTGCTACGAAGACTGCTCTTCAGCTGTACTTCGATGCTCGAGTGTTGTGTGAGCAGCAGAGTGAGGCCGAATGACGTGGAGACTTGGACGGTGGTTGATGACACGGAACGAATGATGACGTCATCCTTGTTGTATGGCACCTTGATGGCGACCTCGTTGAGGAAGACTTCGTTCGACACGAATCTGCGACAATAACAGGCGTTCATGACATGCAGCGATATACTTTAAAATTGTGATTAGCTTTGTATCTACACTACACCCCTTCTCGCTCTATGTTGCTAAAACTTGTAATAGCAGACACAATTGAATATAATTAGATAATCGTCTATTTAAATTCATTTTAAATAACAAAATACCGGTACTAAAACATTACTAATTTATTACAATATTAATATTATTTAGCTTATATTTCTTTAAATCTGCAATAAACACTAACATTTTATATGTTGCCAACATGAAAAAACGAAATGTCAAACAAAAACAACAAAATAAATAAATAAAGTAAGTCTACCGCATTCACATAACGTGTAGAAGACATTATTGTACTTAATCTTTCAAATTTATTGATTAAACCTGTTTTATAATTCTCAATTGATTATTTGTAATAAAACTCCTTATTAATAAACAAAGAGAAACATCAACGGGTATAACATTTCTTTTCGTATCACAAATCTACCTAGCACTCTACACAACAGCTGCTGCATCACACACAAAGTTAGTTTCAACAGCAGCACCTGATCGAGAATCCCCACACACACTACTTGATCGATAATCGACAAACACACTACTTGATCGAGAACTCTCACACATCCACTGACCTGAATACTTTAGCATGCGAATCCTTGCCAACTTGCAGAGTAACCGCCTTGGAGCAGATACCGTTCTCAGACTTATCGCACAGTTTGTTCTCCACCCACACCGAGAAGGACTCTTCGAGCGTGGCGCCCTGACCCTGCTGGACGAGAACGTACTCGCATTGTCCGGTGAAGTCGAAGCTGCGTCCATCGAAGGTTGTGTAGTGGGACTCGCCGGCGATCACACAGCGTCCGGTGCAGTCGGCCGTAGCCTTGCAGGCCCACTTGGCGCCCTCTGTGCATGTGCTGTGTGCGGTGCGACGTCAGAGGCAAGGTTACGAGTGAAGCGGTTTAAAGAAATGCCTCATGTAAATGTTTAAAATATAATTCGAGAAAGGAATTTCAAAATAAGTTTTGAAAGTAAATTTATAAAGCGTAATCAGCACAATTTTTGTGATCCTAAAATGTAACAACTGTAACTAATAAGTGGTTGCATTTGTCTTGGAATTAATTATAGTCTAGTCATTTAAAATACCATTTACCGTATTATATAATTTAAAATAATTGAGCTTATTATACAATTTTCTGATTAGAGTTTTTCATTAATTAAGTAATGATATAATGTAATTAATAATATTAATGTGTGTTATATAATATGTATACAGTGTATTAATAAACGCGTACAAGTTTTAACTTGGAGTTCTATTAGAAATTATAACTTCTTAATGTTTAATAAATTACGAAAAATTCCACTATCAGTACTTTTAAAAGTTAATTAAACTATATTTTTCACCATGTCTAAAGACATCGATTTTGATTATAAAACCTAACTACACAGATTATTTTCAAAGCGTTCTAACCATGTTTCGCATTTCTCTGTGTACGTAGATCCAACAGCGTATGGAGTCTTGCTCTGGGTTCTGAAGCAGCTGCACTGGGCTGGAGCGACGCACTTGACGCCGTCAAAGAGAGTTCCATCGGCGCAGAAACATCCGTCGACGCTGATCGTGCTGCGACACTCGCTGGCATCGAAGTCCGAGGCACCGCACGTGCGTCCACAAGACTTGGCGCTCTCCATGTGGGTCATGCCGTTTGAGCAGGTTGGGGCGGCTGGAAACACACGTTGTAAATTCGATTATTTTCATGATGTGTCACGTGTCATGATGTGTCATGATGTGATTGTACGGAAATTGATTAATAATGAACGCGTATGTTAACTATTTAACTTGCTATCGCTTCTTAATTGTAGCTAAATGTTGTAGTTGTTTTTCTGCTTAAATTGTAATTCTTGCTAAGTAAAATAAACCGGCAAAGAAAACAAAAAATTGTCACCTCTCGTGCTGAGCTAAATAATTGTGCATTCAATATTACAGAAGTACACTACCTCTGATATCTCTACATGACAGTGGTATACATTTAAATGTTGTCACACATCTCTACTTTTATTTAAGTTACTAACAATAAAAATATATCGACAACTAACAGTTGCTGTTAGAATATATGTTACAGTGTTAATTGAGCAACGACAAGTAGTTTATAATTGGAATCTTTACAGATTATTTACTAATCAACAATGACGCTATTGTTATTTTTTTAAATGACTACATACGGCAGAAAGCAGCTGATCTCCAGCTCATGACGACTCCCTTGCGTACGCAGGCACGAGAGTACTGAGTGGCGGCGTCGCAGACGGCGGCCATGCAGGCCTTCGTGTCGCTGCCTGACGAGCAGGCGCACATATCGGTCAGACAGAGGGCTTCGTACTCGGCGGCGTTCACCTTGGACTGGCACTGGCTGAGTGGGCCGGTCGAGTCGGAGATCTTGGCGCACGTTGCTTTGATTGTCTTCAGCTGAAAACATTGCATACACAATCAGGTCTTTTAGCTAAATGAAAGTTAGAACAACATAACATTAACTTTTATATTTAGACAAATTTAAATCTGCCTTACGTGGATTTGATTGACTTGAGATGAAAACATGACATACACATGTTTTTAGTTACGAAAGTAAGAAAAAAGTTAAATTTATTTTGAAATTTGATGTTTGTGAATAAGTCAAAATTATGACTTTTGCGCTTAGAACGAGACGAATCTGATTTCGATGTTTGACTTATTTAAGTTATGGTTTTAAAAGACAATTATTGTTTGAAAAGACGACTTGTGAACTGTATCTGTCAAATCTGTCTATATATTTCAAAACTGATGTAGTCATTAATAGACCTATAGGCATAACAGTAAAATGTGCTCAGTCGTCAAATAATATATGAACTAAAACCATTAAAGATCAAATTAATCAATAACACCCAAACAATGAACATTTTAGCAATGTTTAGAAATTTTAAGCAATTGTTTTAGCAATTTCAAATGCTTAGCATTGGAAACAATGAAAACCGTTTAATTAAAAAATACCATCATTGTAAAACCATCATAGAAGAACCTTCTAATAATGGTCAATCCTTACCACTTCTGGTTGGACATTAGCGCATGCGTGCATATCCTGCTTGGGCACTTCTGGAATGGTTCTCTTGTCGGTGGGGTCTTTGTAGTACTCCGCGGTGGCGGTGGGGTCGGCCAGTGGGGTACCAGTGACTGTCTTGAAGTCATCTGTGCTGACTTCGTTGAAGTTGCCGCACATACCGCAGACGAGATTCTTCATTGTGGTTGGCGCGAACGTGTACACACTCGACTCTCCATCGTACAACACCTTCATCTCTACAATCAACCAATCAGGAACCACCACCGTGTTGTACAACCAATCAGACACCGCCGCAAAGTTGTTCACAGAGTAAACAATATGATTAATTATGAAATTACTTAGTTTCCCAAAGCCTTGTGGCTGTGGGGAACTAAGAATAGTGACACTGCGCGACCTGCATGTCGTAAGAGGCGACTAATGGCGGGTGGTCTGATCAGAGCTATCATAAGGGAAGGCCGCTCTTATCTGCTCTTGGTTCCTTCATGGTGGTGGTGTAGGCTCAGGCCTACACTACTACCGA
>JAQFZK010000082.1:0-14375 GCA_034695905.1 Fridericia nemoralis | reverse complement strand
GGAAGGGCATCCGGCATAAAATATTGCTACAAAACCCCCCAAAAAACATACCTGGAGAAGGAAGTTGTTTGGGAAAATGTCTAACCCTTGCAAGCATGGAAAACGGGCGTTAAACGTTGATGATGATGAATATGTGCATATATAATATGCACATATGCACAAGTGGACTATGGTAATACTGTTTTTAATATTAATAGACTATTAAATTTTGTAAATATATTTAAATAATACTTAAAAAATACGGTTTGGTTTATATTATTGCTGACATTTTAAGAAAAGACGTTTCATAAATAAATGTTTCCTTATCTATTCCTGTTAGTCGAGAAACAATGGAATATGAGTTCTGTGCTTTTCTTCCAAAAAAATTGAAATAATATTCTTCTTCAGGCAATGCCGGTCCAAATGGTCAACCCGGGGACATTGGCTCCCCCGGACAGGCGGGGGCGAGCGGGTCCGCTGGACAGCCTGGCGCCCAGGGTCAGAAAGGAGCCCCTGGACCACCTGCCACAGCGGGAGCGAGGGGGGACCCAGGACCAGCTGGACCGGCCGGTCAACCTGGTCTTCCTGGAGCGGCAGGACCTGCCGGGCCCAAGTATGGATCGTTTTTAAATAATTGTTCTCTTGTATTTTGCACACAAATAACAAGTTTGTCTATCTAGTAAATACTTTATTTGTGTTTATTCTAAATGATTTTAGCGACCACCATAATGACATTATTTATAAATGAAATTGTTTTTTCTTAATTAACTGGTAATTCATATTTTAACAATTTAAACACGTATAAAATAAATTTCTTTGATTTGTTTTTACATGAAAGTTTATTCTATAAATGTATTTGAACACTGTATCAACTAATAATATCAGTATGTTTACAAAAATAATTCAATTTTAATGGTTTATATTACTTTGTAGATTACAGAGTTATCACATCCAGGCTACTATTTCAATTGATACATATAGTTTCGATTCTTAAAACAACAATCAATGATTTTTAAAGAAGTAGTTAATTAATAATGAATGAAGTTAAGTAATTATTAATTAAGTTACTTAATTAGTTAATTGTTATTTTTAAATAAACAACTATTTCAAAGTTGAAAAAGGACATTTTTAATGTAATTATTTTCAGGGGTACCCCAGGTACTGCTGGACAGATTGGTCAGCCAGGAGGCAGCGGTCAACAGGGGGCCGCTGGGCCCCAGGGTCAACAGGGGGGCGTGGGAGCCAGCGGGGCACCGGGGCCGGCAGGGGATGCAGGGACTCCAGGTGGTCCTGGTGACGTGGGGGACGTTGGACAGGCCGGTGCACCGGGGGCCAGTGGGACCCCTGGCAAGTTTTCATCTAAATGTGTAGTTTATTTTAGTAGATGATTTCTAGTGTGAATTTCTGTGTAGCATTATGATAACTATCACTTAGCTGTAATATTATTAATGATTTACCTATTGACAAATTTACTGTAATAATTTATTTAAAATAAACAATGTAATTAATAACGTGCAAAAAGAGAATTGTGCAGAGAAAAATAGTGAAAATGAACTATTCAAGTTACCTAATAAAAACAATAAAAATTGAGAGTTTCAATAGAGGCAAATGTCAATAGATAAAATAAAAGAATTGACAAATTGTTGTTATTTATTTTCATTCTAGATATTCTGTTTCATTCTAATAATTATTACAAATTAACCAACTCAAATAGAAGGACAGTGCAATTTGTATTATTTTAAATGTGCGCTAACCGATATGCATTTCAGATGAGACAAAGCTGAAATTTAAATTTAGCCTGTTTTATTAATCTGCAAATCAAAATTATGCATTCAGATCAGATTCTCCATTTAGTTCTGCTAACTAATACCAATGCTTTCTTATGCATCACGATACGGTACCATGAAATACATTTTTTAGCATGCTAACAAATGTATACAAATGGGACTGAAATTATTTCTTGCAAAATTTCAAAGTGCGGCACCAAGTAAGTTCTAACATTCATCTAACAAGGTGCTGCACTTATAACATACATACACTGCAGTGCATCTTCTATTATCAACTTGTTGACACATATTGCTGTATTAAAAGTGCGAAATACATATATATTTGCATACATACATAAACGCAAACACACATGCAGACGAGACGCATACACGCACGCTCTAATATGCTAATAAAAACACATATGCGCATACATTTTAATTTAGTCAACGTTTTTATATATTTTAATTTGCAAATATGCAGTTTTTCATTTGGAGGTAATTTTTTAGAAATGGTTTTAAATGTATTTTTCATGTATTACTTATTTATTATTCAGGTCAACCTGGAAATAATGGTCAACCAGGTGCAGCCGGGGCACGGGGGGCCCAGGGAGCCACTGGGTTACCGGGACCCTCTGGATCGGCCGGGGCCTCGGGTCCCCGAGGAAACGATGGACAACCAGGGGACGCCGGGCCTGCAGGGTCTCCAGGGGTAGCTGGACCCAATGGGAACCCCGGTAACCCCGGTCAGCCTGGAGCCAGGGGCCCCAACGGGGGGGTTGGCCCAGCTGGTGGAACTGGACTTCCTGGATCAAATGGAGCCGCCGGTCAGGCAGGACCGAGGGGACAAATTGGGGCACCGGGGCCGAATGGAACCCCTGGAAATCCCGGTCAACAGGGGGATAAAGGAGCCCCAGGGGCCAATGGTGATCCTGGAAATAATGGCGCATCAGGGGCTCCGGGACCTGCCGGACAGAATGGGGCTCCTGGGGATAAAGGACTACCCGGGCCAGCTGGAAATATTGGTGAGTTATGCCTGACTTTGCTATTTCAAGTTCCATGCCTTCGATCTAACCAATATGTTCAGTCAATACACACAACAAACAACAGTTACTTGATTATAATTAGTAACATTTTAAGCACATATTAATTGATTAATTATTGGAGGACGCCAACATGTTTGTTTGTAATGATTTCTTGCAATAAAAAGCTGTGAGAACTGAAAATGTTCTCTGAGACTGCTGTATTTACAGCATATTGTAAGAAAATAGATAGGTGTATTTAATTTAGTGTAGGCTATTATTGCAAGCGCGGGATCCTGTAGATTGTAGATGATTACTGTGGCTAAGAGTAACATGCTTTGAATTGTATAAAAATAGCACCAAATTGACCCACTGTTAAGGAAACGTTGTCATATTAGAGTTTGAGTACCTTAGAAATGGACGATATTAAATAAACCAATGCCATCCATGATATGTGCATGTTTTCTGGACATGTCGACAGTGCACAGTAGTTAAGAGATTCTAAATGATCTCATTGGCAGTATAAGTATCAATTGTTTAAAATACTTTAATGAAGCATCTCTTAATCTTTAACAACTAATGGCAATGATTTTGAATACACTCTCCTAAAGTACAAATTTGTTTGCAATATTATAATGCTTTGAAAATCTCACTGGCGACTATTATTATTATTTGAAATTTAGGAGCAACGGGACCCTCAGGACCCAATGGTGATATAGGCTTGCCGGGACCTGCGGGCGCTTCAGGAAGTCCAGGACAACCAGGACAGGCTGGAGCTCCCGGAATACAAGGACCCGTGGGGGCAGCGGGGGATCCAGGGGGCAAGGGATCCCCAGGACCCGCGGGCCAAGCTGGGTCACGTGGCAACGATGGAGCATCAGGACAGCCAGGACCCGCTGGTCAACTGGGGTCCCCAGGGCCCAACGGAGATGTTGGATTAGCTGGTCCCACTGGACTCCCTGGTCAGCAGGGAAGTAGGGGTCCCGCTGGAGTTCTTGGGGCCCCCGGTCAGAAGGGTCAACCTGGGGCTAATGGCCAGCCGGGGAACCCCGGTGAACCCGGTCCTAATGGAAACAATGGGGCATCAGGGGCACCAGGACCTAACGGGGGTCCAGGGACTACTGGGGCGACGGGGACGGCTGGGGCTCCTGGTGATGCGGGGGCTGCGGGTCAAGCAGGGCCTGCTGGACAACCAGGGAGTGTAGGGGATAGGGGTGCACCGGGGGATCGGGGGCCAGCGGGGCCATCTGGACAACCTGGCACACCAGGTTTGATTAATTATGATCAACATTGCATTTTACCATTCAACATATATTTAAATTAACTATAATTATTGTAAATATTATATTTTCACTGTTATGATTCTAAATCGATTCAGGATTAATATGACTTATTTCAAATGTGTTTACATTTGTGTCCTTGTTTTTAAGTTGAAGCTGCTTTTTTAGTTTTAATTCAAAACTATTGGTGCCGTTGCTTAATCACTTTAATTGCATAAGGTTTGTAATAGTAGTATTTACATAACTTGCTGTACACAAATTCGTCAATGATCACTAAGGATCTATTATTGTATAGGAATATATAACTACAATATTTTTGTATTTATGTACGTTTGTATGTCGGCGTGTGTATATGCATGTGTGTATGTTCGATTTGTAATCGAAGTATATATGTATATATGTATTTGTGTAGTATTTTCTATACTGCGCCTTATGTGTCTTCTTCCCCTGAGAATCGAAGGTGCAGTAGAAGAGCAGGCTACAGACGATAAACAACATGTAACAAATGAGTTTTCATTTTGAATTTGAAGGGTGTAGGGTCGGTTGTGTCCCTCAGGTTGACAGGCAGCCAGTTCTAAGCTTCCTCAAATGCGATGCTAAAATCGCATTCGCTCACTCAACTTGCTTGTCAACCCCATTGATTTTGTGAGTCGATGGTGGGATGAGTTTTATACTCATATATGAGAGATCAAATAAGATTACATTATGACACTTTGAACTGTTAACTTTCAGGTAATCAGGGGCCGCGCGGACCTAACGGACAGGCCGGCAGCCTGGGACCAGCAGGGACTCCAGGAGCGAACGGTCAGCCTGGTCCTGCAGGACCTGCCGGGGACAGAGGGGCCGTGGGGCCGGCCGGTCAGGCAGGACAACGGGGAGGACCAGGTAGGCTGTGATTTATCTTATAATATTTCAAGCTCATAAATTGTGGTGTTTTTAGTTTTTAACAAACGAAAACTGCATTTACATTGGGAAATTGTGTGTCATGAAAGGTGCCCATTTGACTTGTACTGGTTGGTTAATATCAATTGTTCAACTTTATTTTTTGCAATAAATAAAGCTTGTTCCATGTACAAGGTTACGTTTTCTTACTTTTGCATATATCTCAAATGTGTGGTTTATCTTAGTGAAGTTATTATGTGAAATGGTTATATTTAGTAATATTTTAGTAAACATTTTAATCTACAGCAGATGTCGTCCATTTGCCCAACATGTTTGTTTTCATATCTGACTCATTAGTTCTCAAATGTTTGTCTATGTTAACAATGTTTGTCTATGTTAACAATGTTTGTCTATGTTAACAATGTTTGTCTATGTTAACAATGTTTGTTTGTTTGCTACAAATCGTAATTCCTATCAAAGAATTATGTTCAAATTCTGTAATATCATCTCTTTACTCCCGCAGGAACTGACGGGGCCTCGGGAAGCCCTGGCCCTCAAGGAGCGTCCGGTGATCCCGGGGGCAGTGGCTCCCCAGGACCCGCCGGTCAGCCAGGAGACATTGGCCCTGCCGGGGCCCCAGGCCAACAAGGACCCGCAGGGACCGCAGGACAGCCTGGAGCCTCCGGACAACCTGGGCAGGCAGGAGCTTCTGGTCCTGCAGGACAAATTGGTCCTGCAGGTGATAAGGGTTTACCCGGTGACACAGGAGCGCCGGGACTTCAAGGAGCTGTTGGCAGCGTGGGACAGCCTGGCCCCGATGGAGCGGTCGGATTCCCAGGGTCCCCTGGTGATTCAGGGGCTCCCGGACCGGCAGGACCGGCTGGACAGAATGGAGCGCTGGGGGCGCCGGGATTACAGGGAGCTGTGGGGGATAGTGGGGCACCAGGCCCTGCTGGACTTCAGGGCGCTTCCGGTTTGTAGAATGTTACTTATTTGTTAATTACCGAGACATGCAATATTTAATTTAATGTCAGAGAACATTTTGTATACAATTGTTTGTATATATTCTTGTAAAAAATGTAACAACAACATTTTAAAAATGTAAACTCAATTTATTGAGTCTTGTAACATTTTAAGTTATTATAACTTGTTACTTTATTATATCAAAATAAAGAGGCCGGGGAATGTATGAAAATGAAGGTACACAGATCATTGCAGTTGTAGTAAATTTAATTTTCAACTGTTTAAACAAATAATTGTTTATTCTTTATTTACAGGACCCGCCGGATCAAATGGTCAACCTGGTCAGAACGGTGCGAGGGGAGCAATTGGTCTTCCAGGACCTGCAGGTGGAATAGGACCACTCGGTCCAGCGGGACCTATTGGAGATCTTGGTCCTGCAGGACCTAACGGTCAAAATGGTCCTCAAGGAGCCCCAGGATCTCGAGGAGCCCCAGGGCAGTCAGGGTCTGATGGACCTGCGGGGGCAGCTGGGATAACAGGGGCGACAGGATTCACAGGGCAGCCTGGAACTGCAGGAAACGATGGCGCTGCGGGAAACAAAGGACCGAATGGAGTTGCAGGTGCTTCCGGTCCAAACGGAAGTCCGGGTGCCCCAGGTACTCCCGGGGCGTCGGGGGCCCCTGGAGTCAATGGCCCAGCGGGTGATAAGGGCACACCGGGGGCAGCGGGACCTATAGGGCAACCAGGACCAAATGGAGCACCAGGACAGCCTGGCAGTCAGGGGGCGCAAGGGCAACCAGGGGATGTAGGGGCCGCTGGGCCCGCGGGCCCTGTAGGGGCAAGCGGTGCACCAGGAGCGGCTGGGGACAGAGGCAATGACGGGGCAGCAGGGGCTCCCGGGGATCAGGGCTCCAGTGGAGCCCCTGGGGCTTCTGGAAACAATGGGCAAGCCGGTCAGCCGGGTGAGAAAGGAAGTCCTGGGCCTGCTGGGCCCGCTGGACCTATTGGGCAACCAGGCCCCGCGGGTACCGCCGGAAATAAAGGTGCCCCAGGTTTAGCAGGAGCAGCGGGGCAACCCGGGGCCTCAGGGCAACCAGGTGGGCCGGGGAGTCAAGGGGCAACTGGATTGGCTGGCCAGCCTGGAGATCTTGGGCCTGCTGGGCCGGCTGGGCCTGCTGGACCTGCTGGACCTAATGGACAAAACGGAAATCCGGGACCTGCGGGTCAAGCGGGAACTCCGGGGACACGGGGGGCCCCAGGATCATCTGGTAGCGCTGGAGTACCGGGGCAGTCAGGGCCGGGTGGGGTACCGGGACTCAAGGGGGCACCCGGTCCAGCTGGACAGCCGGGTCAACCAGGATCGAAAGGTATATTGGGGGCCCCTGGACAGGCGGGGGCTGCAGGTAATGCTGGCACCCCAGGGCAACAGGGTCCTGCTGGACCCAATGGAGCGTCTGGGGACGCTGGACCTGCCGGTCAACCAGGAACACAGGGTAAGTGCTCACATGTATCGTTTGTGTCTGCGAATGAATTCAATAGTTCTATATTGTTATCTTCTACTGTAACACAAAGGACTTAAAATAATTTTATAATTATTTCTATTATAAAAACAGTGTTTGTTATGCCTAACCTTCAGAGACTTCAACCTTTACAAAACTGCCTATTAATTATTAGTATTATTATTATTACTACTGCATTGTAGCTATTGTCAACCATACAGTTATTTGTACAGAATTATTTGTATTATTATTTATATTAAGTTATTTGTATTTTTATATTGTTCGCTATAAAGTTATTTGTTAAATTATACAGAACTTCACAAACTAGAAACTACGCTACACGAAGCAGTGTGAAGTGACAAATAATATTCTTTTTGCATTTCGTTTTATTAATCTGACAGTATTCAATTATTGGTCAACATTATTGTAATAGTATGCTTACAACTAGTCAATCAAAAACACGATGAAAATGGAAACATTACATAAAAAGTTGTCTAAATTATTCTGTGAATTTAAAGCCGTGCGAATCTGCTGTGGCGTAATGGTAAAACATTGCCACACACGAGTTTATGCTATATTTCTTAAATTCTTAGATTAACAAATGTAGCTATTATTTACATATTTTGTTGATTATATATTTTGTTCAAATACACGGTCTTTAACAATATGTTAAATGTAATAGCTGATTTCTATAAGTTTAATTTCTTCTTTAAACTATTTTAGGCCGAATGCTGTGATGTTTTGAGTGACCTACAAGTCATTGAATATCTCTTTCTTATCTAGTTTTACCCATTGCAACGCATACCTTTCAAGTTATCTTTGAATTTGCTAAACTATCTATTCATTGTAATTTTAAAATATGATACTCTGAGGTTATGATTATTATTTGGGGGGAGGGGGGCTGTAGCTGTGAATCCTTTCATATGAATTCAACTCTTATTGACTACCGGTAATTTCTGTTTTTAAACATAACTTACATAGAACAATTGACGACAACTATTTTGGGGATTTAATCCCAACCATAATATAATTTTGTTGTTGTATATTATTTTTACAATTACATTTCGTTTAACAGGAGGTCCAGGACCAGTGGGGGCTAGTGGACTGCCTGGTACACCCGGTACAAATGGTCCAACGGGTGGTACGGGACCAGCCGGGCAACAAGGACCAAAAGGAAATGCAGGACCGGCTGGACCAGCAGGTACCATCGGCGCCCCAGGTCTCGCAGGAGCCGTGGGCCAAGTTGGAGCAAACGGTCAACCAGGGGATGCCGGAGATACCGGGTCCCCAGGACCAGCGGGGGCAAATGGACAGCCAGGGGATTCAGGACAACCGGGACCAGCGGGGTCCCGAGGCCAGCCGGGTCCAAATGGAGCTCCTGGTACCCCGGGACAGCCGGGACCTCAGGGGGCAAGCGGGAGTATTGGACAAGTTGGGGCGTCAGGTCCCTCCGGTCCTGCGGGTAATATAGGTCCAGCTGGTCCTGCGGGACCAAAGGGGGCGATAGGACCTGCGGGGACTCAGGGAGCCATCGGTGATGCGGGAGTTGGGGGTCAAAGCGGTCAGCAGGGTGCTACGGGATTCCCAGGTGCTCAGGGTTCTTCTGGTGCTCCGGGGGCAAAGGGTGTTCCAGGATCAATTGGCTCTGTTGGACAGCCGGGATTAAGTGGTGCGTTCATTTGTATTTTATAATACGTATGTATTTTATGATATATACATACGTATGTACGTATGTATTTTATAATACCTATGTACGTATTTTGTAATATATTTGTAAGTCACATCTTATTATTATTATAACTGATTAGTTTAAAATACTTTTAGTAGATCATATCAATACCGATCGAGTATGAATTTACTATGTCTGTTGTATGTGTGTTGCATGTATTGTTTATTTTCCTGTGTTGTTTATGTTTGCTGTGCAGTGTGTGTTGCCTATTTTGTTTATGTTGCCTATGTTGTATTTGTTGCCTATGTTGTCTGTTGCCTATGTTGTATGTGTTGCCTATATTGTCTGTTGCGTATGTTGTTTGTGTTGCGTATATTGTTATGTTTTCTGGATTGTATATGTTGCCTGTATTGTGTTTGTTGCCTATGTTGTTTGTGTTGTCTATATTGTTTATATTGCCTATGTTATCCATGCTGCCAACTGGGCCATTTATGTTGCCTACGTTGTTTATGTTGCGGATGTGAGTGTATTTATTTATTTATTACATTTAAATTTGACAACACCATGTACAAAATAATCATGTGTGAAAGGTATAAGCAAGTGTCAAATTTCGGGTCAACCAGGGTGAACTCTGACGGTTGCCCTTTGTGCATATGTCAGACATACTACATATGTCAGACATACAAACAGAAGTACATATTACATATTATTAAACATAGTGCAAGAAAACAAATAATCAATAATTGAAAAAACACATTAAATTATAATTTTTAAAAATTACTATTTAAATGTAGGTGCTCCGGGAGGTGCCGGTGTTAATGGACAGCCTGGAACACGCGGAACAACGGGAGCAACAGGTTTCAGTGGACAACCCGGTCCAAATGGTCAAAACGGAGCCGCAGGTCCTGCTGGCGCCTCGGGTCAACCGGGACCCAATGGTCAGCCGGGACAGCCTGGATCCAATGGACCCCAGGGAGCTCCGGGAGATAGGGGACCATCTGGAGGAACTGGATTGCCTGGGTCTATAGGACCAGCGGGACCAGCAGGACCAAAGGGAAACGCGGGACAGCTTGGCGATGCTGGACCACCGGGGCAGGCGGGTCCCCCGGGGAGTCAGACGGCGGAGCGGGGAGATCCTGGGGCGGCGGGAATACAAGGTTGACCAATATCTTTCATTTTGATCTATTTATAGATTTATTATTGATTGTCAGCAGCTTTTGTTTTTAATTTGCTTTTTCACAATTTGTTTAAAAGGACGAATGAGTTATGTTTCTAAATCATTAAGATAACAATATTACAATTGAATTTTAATGAAAATAAATATTCTTTGAATGCAGTTTTTTTAAATTGTTTCACTAATTACAGAATTAGTGAAATGTTACAAATATTGTAATCAGTAATAGTCACTCAATTGTATTGATATCTTTTGTTTTTATGTTATTGAATTGTTCTCTTACTAGTTTGTATCTAAATTATTCTATCTTGCTCTTTGGTTTGTTAAATGATTTTGTGCAAATAAGGAGGTGAAACTGCTCTCGTGCCTATGCAGTTTCTGATAATATAAAGCAACAGTAGAACTGCAACTCAAGAATGAAAAGGCTCCTAAAACCTTAAAGAATAAATTTGAAATGCTTTTTTCAGGAGTTGTTGGCCCCCCCGGTCCTGACGGCAGTGCCGGGGACGCTGGATTGACGGGAAGCAGCGGGACACCAGGGGCACCCGGACCCCAGGGCGCGTCGGGTTCAGCTGGCGACACGGGTCCGTCCGGGTCTCCTGGGGTCCAAGGGGCAATCGGACCTGCGGGAACCAGGGGTGGTCCAGGAACGAGGGGTCAACCTGGAACCCCAGGACAAGCAGGATCTCCCGGACCTCAAGGTTTCTAATAGTTCTCTAGCATTTACAGTGCAGTGAAGCGATTCAGCTTCCGATATAATGATATAATAAAAAAGTCCGTAAATGTAATTTATAGATACAATAAAAAAAGTCCGTAAATTTAATTTATACATACAATTTAAAAAGTCAGTAAATTTAAGGTATAGTTTGTAATTTAAAGTACTAATAAATTGTACAAGTTGCAACTTTTGAATTTATATTATAATTATGCATTTGGATTTCTAAACTAAAGTAATACTAAGTTAAAATTGATGTCAAGTTGCACTAACTAGTAATGTCTTAAAACTAATTATTTTTACCTTCAGTTATGAAACATATATAAACACTAAATACTTATTCATACAGTAGGGAAGAATTTGTTGACACCTTTATTTTATATTTTTCCTCTCTTTTCAAGGAGTCAATGGACCAAACGGACAGCAGGGTCCTCAGGGTACTCGCGGTATCACAGGGGCCACAGGAACCTCTGGCCAGTCCGGCTCGCAAGGACCCTCAGGCCAACGAGGGGCCTCAGGTACCCCAGGAGCACCGGGCGGCCGAGGAACCGCCGGCGGACCAGGACCCCAAGGACCCCAAGGACCACTTGGTCCCAGCGGACCTAACGGTCAGGCGGGACCATCAGGACCCGCTGGTAATCCCGGGGACGCCGGGCCACGAGGAGCCCCAGGACCCAATGGACAGGCTGGGCTTCAGGGTTCCGTGGGGGCAAATGGTCAGCCGGGACCTGCAGGTCAACCAGGGCCGGCAGGGACAGTTGGGGGTCCCGGAGACACGGGGGCTGCGGGACAAAAAGGTCAGGCTGGTTTGGCTGGGCCCGCTGGAAATCCAGGACAAGCCGGATCTCTGGGACAACCAGGTGAGTGTTCAGTCTTCAGACTGCGAAATATTTTCCGTTGTCATATATTAACATATATTAACATATATTACATAAGCATTACAATAACAGCAATTACTCATGTCTAAACAATTAACATAAACTTTAACCATAATTTTCCAAAAATCAGTATATCTGATACTTTAACCTTCAAAATTGTATATTTTACAACCACAAACTCTAAAAATATGTATTATATCTTAAATTGTTCACAATGTTGTGTAATTTTACATATATGATAAATTAAATTTATATTTCTATATTTTTTCAATGCTAATATTATTATTATTACCACAGATATATTGCAGAACATAAATGTACTGAAAGATTGATTTATACGACAGATATTCTGTGGAAGATATAATATACTGAAAAAACATACAATATTATATACTTAGACTGGCTCTATAACGTGTTACTATAATCGCAATATGGGGATGTCCATATTTCACGTAACACACAGGGAGAATGTTAGGCGATTCGTGATGAAGTGTGACGACCGGGGGGGGGGGGGAGGAGTCAGGCCAGTATGATTTCGGGCTTTTGAAGTTTTTACATGGCTAACAAAGTGGAAAATGTAACTTAAATTAGTACGGTACTTAATTTAATTAACACAGGTAACTTACTTTTCTTAGGGATATAATGAAGAAACGTTCAAAATCGTCTTTAATCGATGTCTAAAAATCAGTTTTTTGCATAGGGGAGGGGAGACTGAACATGGGATTTCCCACTACGATGGGAGGACAGCGACTAGTGACGAAGTCTAACGACGGGAGGGGGGTAAAAATGCCTAAAAACAAAAGTGTGATGTCATTTATGGACAACCCCATTCAAACATATAGATCGTATTTATTGTAATGCAATATGTATTAGTACATATATGATGCTTAACGATGTGAAGGAGCCCAAGGTCCAGCAGGCCCAGCGGGTGATGCAGGATTCCCAGGTGGACCAGGGTCCTCAGGACCTGCCGGACCAAATGGTACTCCAGGACTCAAGGGCGCCCCAGGGCAACCGGGGGCCGACGGGCAGCCAGGACCAGCTGGACCGGCTGGTCAACTTGGACCATCCGGACCAGCCGGTGCTTCAGGGGAAGCCGGAACTCCAGGGGCTGCTGGACCAAATGGTCCCCCAGGACCCAATGGATCTCCTGGAACAGGTGGGGATGTTGGAGACACAGGAGCGCCGGGGGATAATGGAAATTCCGGATCGCAAGGACCCCAAGGACCTATTGGGCCAAATGGTCAACCGGGACCACCTGGGGGACAAGGAGGCGCAGGTGCGTCTGGGCAACCCGGACCCGCCGGAGCAAGGGGGACTAACGGACCCGCTGGAGGAACAGGCGCCCCAGGACCTGCTGGTTCACCTGGAAATATTGGACCGTCTGGTGCAGCAGGAGACAGGGGAGCACCGGGGGGTCCTGGAGCATCTGGGGGGCCCGGTCAGGCTGGGTCTGCTGGAAATAAGGGGCAGCCAGGGGACAAGGGTCCCGCTGGGGGTGCCGGGGGTAGAGGAATCACCGGAGCGACTGGACAGCCGGGGCAGCGTGGTCAGCCGGGGCCATCGGGGCAGGCTGGTCCTGCGGGGCCCGCGGGGACGCGAGGGGACGCTGGGTCCCCTGGAGGTCCTGGGAGTCAAGGGCCAGCTGGAGGCCGTGGTGCCCAGGGTTTCACGGGCAAGTTGTTGTTTTTCCATTTTCATTTTTTATAAAGATCTTTGTCTTTTCGCTGAACATTGCTACAGAGGGAATGGTCTATATTGTAATCTTATATACTCCAATAAATTCTGTGCAATTATTGTTTTTTTTGCAACACATTTATTGATATTAGTGTTTGCTTCTTACATTGGCTTGTTTATGCTTATTGCTATTATCATTATAATCTTTTCACTTCCCGCTACAAATGCTGCTGTGATTATTGCTGTGCAATTTTTATTGTTGTTTTTTTACTCTGTCATTTTTTATTCTCTGTTGTCCTTATGATCTTATGTTCTTGTCTGTCTTTTGACGAATAAACACATATTTATTTATTATAGCTTACTACAGATGCGATTTTAGATTAAATTGTAATTTAATTATATTAAGTTATATAATCAGTTTACAACTTGTTTGAAGTTACAGTTATACAATATATTTTTTACAAAAAGTCTTTTCGATTTCTATTATGATACTCTGTTTATTATAATTATTATATTTGATATTGGTCTTCAGGAGGATCAGGACCAGCAGGACCAGTGGGTAACGTTGGTCCTGCAGGACCTTTGGGACCAGCTGGGCAGCCGGGTGTGGCCGGGGGGCCAGGGTCACCAGGACCATCGGGCAGCTCAGGGCCTCAGGGACCACAGGGGAATAGAGGTAAAGAGTTTTCATTTCAAAACATCGTATTTGTAAAAAGAACAGCAAATCATCACCTCAGCTTTTAATTTATTAATGATCGTTAAATTTGGAAATATTTTCATATGATTCTTAGTATCTCCTATACTATGCTATACACAGTATAATAAAATAAAGTAAAGTAAAGTAAGCATTTATTACACGCCCGCTTCCTAGGGA
>JAQFZK010000081.1:0-14389 GCA_034695905.1 Fridericia nemoralis | reverse complement strand
TTTGGAACGACCCGATTGAACTAGCTCGACTGCTCCAGCTGTGGAAGGATGCCCTGGAGGCAGCCGGAGGAGGGACTAGCTCCCAGTCGACCCAATAGACTGGGATGGGAGCAGCTGAAGAAGACAAAAGTAGGTGCTAAACCGATGAGCTAAATACAACTAAGCTAACTGAGTAGACTGTATGACACATATACAATTTGGAGACTGATTGCAGTAGTTATTTAGCGTTACAATGCTCAGTAAACAACAAAAGAAACAATATCATTACACCTCAGACACAACTCAGACTGAGGAATGATCTCATTGCATAATGATACAAAAACTACGATCGACTTCGATCAAGCATATTCAACACGTAGAATTAAAAACAGACAGCTATAAAACATAACGCAACACGTACAACAATAATTACAGCTAGCAGTAACTTCTCACAAACGTTGACAAGAAATGCAAAACTACATCACCTAAATATCAAAACATCACATCGTCTATTCTATTGAGATGTTATTAAATTATACGCTTAATCAAAAACTCTCTGCAATATCTTACCACAAATGAAAAGCTTTAGACTGACAATTCTGTGTGCAAATAAATGCATAAATTATACTAATTATTGGCAAAACTGATTAACTTGTATGTGGAATTGAAATTCAGCTCGCCGGAACTTTGTAGATGCAACAAAAGTACGGAGCACGTTTCTTAATGAAATACCGTATACTATGAATAATATATAATGCAACGGACTCCATGTGAAAATTGTCTGGGGGTGATGTCGATTAATTTTTGCAAATGAAAAGTGAAACAGAAAACAGATCTTCATTAATGAATAGCAATGAAACTAAACAATATCAAAAAGATAAAATGTTGAATGCTGAAAATGTAATTCTTGTCAAAAAGGTATATTTCTCCCCACTTTCCTAGTTGTCAAATTTGGACACCAAGTGCCGGTTTCACAATCCTAATCACTGCTAGGTAGACACTACTAAGTTATTCAGGAATCGATGTTATGACTTCTACAAAATGAGCAACGTGAGCACCAAATCAATGCAGTCAGACGAAACTTAGAAAGAAAGAATTATCAGAACAAGTACCACAGGTGAAAGAATACACAACATGCATATTATATTATAGTCGAAGCTTAGTTCTTATGCTTTTTGTTTAACCATACTTCAACATTTTGTCACCAAATGATATTTTCAGAAAGTTAAACTAGATAAATTTTTAAAAAATTCTGCATACAGTTCTTTATGAGGAATGGTCCCTTCCTCAGGGAAAAGTGTTCTGCTCTTTGGTTCGGTAGTAGTGTAGGCCTGAGCCTACACCACCACCATGATGGAACCAAGAGCAGATAGGAGCGGCCTTCCCTTAAGCATAGCTCTGATCAGACTGCCCGCCGTAATTGCCTTTTATGGCATGCAGGTCGCGCAGAAAATTTATAATAATTTGAAGAGTAAACACTTAGTGATACATTTTACTGGATAATTAATAACATCAAAGGTTTTAGTTTACAAATGAAGGTATTCAGGATTTGTTATCTTCTGAATATCTCCTTTAAAAGTTTATACTCTTTACATAACAAGCATACATTGTAATTTATATGCGCCAAAGTGAAATATTACAACACTAAAAATATTCAACCAAATAAGCTATAAATCTTAGTGCTTAATTTTTATTGCATGAATCGACCTTCTGTTAAATATTCTGTAATGTCAACAGCCATTGAGTACTGAACCATTTATCTAAAAACACTTGTCAAAATCTCGTCATATGATAAATTAGTACATGGAAATAAATGTAAAAAAATAAAAAAAACTATTATAAAATACAGCAACAAATAAATAGCGTATTTACTATCAGTAGTAGGTAATAGCTTCAGATTTTCAAAAATCAAAACCACTATAGCTGGTGGTCATGCGTCCACAGATCTATCCGCGACCTGAGACTCCACCCGCCCCCGTCTTGCCCCAGGGCATCCTCCCATAGCTTTAGCAGATCGGCAACTGCAACGGCAACAGGGTTACTCCAGAGATCCTGTGGTTCTAGGTCAGTGGCTACAGTTGTGCAAGTGAAGAGGTGTTTGGTGTCGCGGTCATGAATGTTTTCAATTGTTGTTCAGGATCAATTTTGTGACGAGTATGTTCGAGATGAGTATGGGTTACTTGTTGGTGCATAATTAAGCAAGGTTTCTTCCGGTTTTTCTGGGTAGAATGTGTTCAATCTTGCTGAATGGAGGTGGTAGTGTTTGCAAGACAGAGTTGCTTCCGCAGTTTTGTAGGCCAGATTATACTGATTGGTGATGTATTGTTTTGTGATTTCATTTCTGATTGGTGATGTATTGTTTTGTGATTTAATTTGATGGATTGGTCAGTGATCATTTGACAATTTGTACACATATTGGTTACGGGTTATTTTGAATCGTTGAAAATGGATAGTATAATTTCTCTAGGATTGATGTTGAGTTGAATTAGTTATACTTTTACCACTATAGCTCCACGGGAACTTCTTTCTGCGACACCTACAAATACTTTAAAGTTGAGATAAGATCTGAATCTAGACACAGCTGTTGTACACCGCAGCGAAAAATATTCAGCCAAAACCATCTAAACAAGTAAGCTGAAATAGTGTTTTATCTCCTGCAACTCAGTTACATCAATTTAACATAACAGTTTGGCAGTGGTGATACAAGACTAATACTTCACTCAAAAGCATTACGGAAGCCTATTAATGCAGCACAAAATGGATTCGTTGTATCTACAATGCAATGCATCCGGCTGAAAAGCTTACGTTTAACAAAACCTTACAATTCTTACCAATTCTAATCGACAACAATGAGAGACAGAATCAGTACATTGTAATAAGTCAAAATATCTTTACAAAGTCACAAAGTAAATGCTAAACAAGTTACATAGTAGATGAATAATAAACAGTAGAACTATAAAATCAAAACTCTTCAAACACAATCAACTACACGCACACTGTTACAAACTGAAGCACACACATACACTTGTACACACACACACTCACACACACAACCCACACATAAACATACATACACACTTACACACACAAATGCACACATTTACTGAAACTACTTGCGATCAGCAAAGTGACGCACACACATATACACAAACATAGAAATAAACGTGCACATACACACACATGCACACATTCACTGAGACTACTTACGATCAGCAAAACAAAACGTAATAATGGCAAATGTCTGACTGGAACGTATCAACACAGATCTTGCCAAGATGGCTGGCAGTTTCACAAATACAAACAAATTGACACAGCAGCGGCTTAATCGATTGGTCTCCTTCTGCTAAACCACATCAAAAGATTGTCACTGTAAATCTTTCTAAAATCCAACACACATTTAAGATGATAATGATGCCGGTAAAAAACTGATATTATTGCTATACACCGTAAATTACGCAAAAACGAACCATGAATAGTCGAATAATTTATGATATAATTTTTAGAACACTAAAAGTAAAAAAAGTAAAAAATGAAATATGCATTTTCCGCAAACAATTAATAAATATGAATGGTATGACATTACCTATCATCAGAACTGTTAAACCTACAACTGGCTCGTTGAAATATCTCTACTTCGGCTACTGTCTGTGCTCACTTGCAGTATAGAAACAAGAAATAAATTACAGCTACAATTACCAGTATAATTATACTAACACAGAACATGCAGAAGGATGTGCATTCATTCTGACAGTTCTCCAGATCGATTCACAATACTGGAGTCCTTGCCTCACTTCTGTCCACCGACTTACTTTGCATCGAGTCGCAATCTTGCTGCATTGTCTGCTGCGTTCAATTCGCAAGCTTGCCGTTAAATCGTTTGTTGTTGCGAATCAAGCCGTTGCTTTTGCGACTGTTGCGAATCGCTTCGTAGTATGCGCGGCGAATGTCGCTTCGCTTGCTTGCCTTTATCTCGGCGATCTTGGAACTGTCGAAGCCTCGGTCCACTCCGAGAGGTTTGAGATTGTCGCACGGAAGCCATTGCCTGAACATACATACACACGCACATGCACATACATGCATGCATAGATATAAACACGTCTACAAATATACATACAAGTACACATACAAATATACATAAAAAAATACATTATAATATATGTATCTTTCTATGTATACTATGTCAAAAAATATAAAAAATCAAACTAATTTATACAAACACACATGACTAGTAAATATAAATGAAACAAAACAAGATCTCATTACTCAGACATATCTAAGTATGGATGTGACTTCATGAAATGCAGCTGTTGAATTAAGATAGTTAGTTAGAGGACATGTATCTGAAACTGTATAACTTTTGTCACCTCTACTTCTTTGATATAAGATCATATAACAGACATGTACAAACGACCTACTAACGACGAAACTATCAGAGAAATGGAACCCATTAGATTTTAAAACAACAATATTTTCTATTTCTTTCTGCTTCAAATTTCAAACCTTAACAATTTAAATATCCATTAAAAATTCAACATTTCTACAAATAGTAGAATGTTGAATTTCAAATCGTCGTAGTCATGTTTAGAACTCACCACATTCGTCGCTTGTCGAAGAAGCGTACAAGGAAGATAGCGCCGCTAGTGTGTTTGTAGCGTAGAGCAAGAACTTCGGCGGGTGGTACAAACGACGTTCTTCTACATTTACGTGCATGGCTCTTGGCACAGTTCGGACTAACAATCTACACATTCATAAACTCATCTGTTAGTAGACGTTTGACGATTAAGTCTGCAACAAATATCAACATTTTAGACCCTGGTCCCGCTTTCTCCTCTACGCTTTGATATAAATATCCCGACTAAAACTCTCAATCATAGGCGTTTGTAAATTTTGTGGACAGCCCCTTATTTTTTCCATGAACTATTAAATCATTTACTGAAAATATCTAAACACTAATTGTATTTGTTATAGCAAAAGTTGACTGTAATGCAGATTTAACTAGCATAACTGTTATGTTAATAATTCAAAGCAAAAAAAAGAATGTAATTTGTCAAATTGTTACTACCGGTATTAAAATTTAGTGTAAATCAATTAAATAAAACCAATAAAATGCAGCAGCAGTGGCATAGTCACACTGTTAATTTGCTAACACTACTTACAACAGCTGGGTACTAAGGGCAGCAAACACTACTTACAACAGCTGGGTACTAAGGGCAGCAAACACTACTTACAACAGCTGGGAACCAAGGGTAGCAAACACTACTTACAACAGCAGGGTACCAAGGGCAGCAAACACTACTTACGACAGCTGGGTACCAAGGGCAGCAAACACTACATACAGCAGCTGGGTACCAATGGCAGCAAACAATACTTACAACAGCTGGATACCAAGGGTAGAAAACAATACTAACAACAGCTGGGTACCAAGGGTAGCAAACACTACTAACAACACCTGGGTACCAAACACTACTTAACAACAGCTGGGGTACCGAATACTACTTAACAACAGCTGGATACTAAACACTACTTAACAACAGCGGGGTACCAAACACTACTTACAACAGCTGGGTACCAAGGATAGCCCCTGGTCTTTGCCCAGACAACATCTGCCGGCAGTAGAGTGACAGATGGATGACACTGCAGCTGATCAAAGTCCATCGATGCTTCACTGGAACTGTGAATGGACGGCCTCTTCTCAACTAATAACAACAAACGCTAATTTCATCAGAATGATTGGCTTCCAATAGGACTACAGAAAACATAACAGCATCTAAATATCAATCGGCTTCATATAAATATATCTTAAAATTTGTCGTTGACTATTCTAAACAATCAATTTTCTTTGGCCTTGTCGATAAAATTTATAGCAAAAAATTTATAGCGAACAAGCATTCTTCTTAAGAAAAGGCTATCTACTTTTCAAAAAAAAAATCTGCAAAATCTCTTTTGGCAGCCTCGTATAAATACAAAATTAACAACATTTTCCAACGCACAAGTGCAACCTTTCACAATTAGGATATCTCAATATCACCTAACGTTCTGCTGAGTTTTATCGAAATTCTAAATAAAAGTTATATCGTAAGTTCTGGATTTCAGCAACAAGAATATTCACTTTAGGGATCATGCCCACTAGTTGATAGTCGCAGCAGTACGGGTATATGACTGTTATTGAAATATTGTTAAACATGACTCATTCAAACCATTGTAAAAATTTCTACGACAAAAATACAACTATCACCTAACAATTCTATGGAAAACAAGAAAACTTGTCCCTGTTAACCCTTTGAACGCCAAATACTTTTAATGTTTGTTCATCTCACACCCCAGATACCTTTCAGGGAAAAATTAGTTTTTTTTTAATTATGCTTTTTTCCATTTTTTCACTAAATCAACATGTGTCTCCTGACAATATTAAAATCATTACACATCTGTGTCCCTAGTGCACTACATACTATTGCTATGTTACAATAGAGCACTGGCCAACAACAACTCTGCTTACCACTAATTGTTAAATTCTAAACTAAAGAGTGCAAATATTGCCAGGTTAACAAAAGAATACAGATACCTTGCTTATACTAAAAATAATTTACCATAACAAAACATTATTGATAATACGAACTGGTCACTTACTATCTCCCCACTACATTAGATACTTGCTAGCTCAGCACCTCTAGTATAGGTAATAACTGAAAAGTACCAACCCTTTTCCAAGGCGAGAGTAGACTGGCAGCAGTCTAAATCGGAAGCTCCAGAAAACGCCGACTCGACAGACGAATCATTCTCAATCGACGCAGGCTTGAAGACGAGACTCGACAGCTGGTGGAATCTCGACGTAGTCTTCTTAGCAAACTCCCCCACCCCTTCCGCTCCCTTCACGCACAGCCGCTTCAGCACCGGCAGCAGCTCGGCGTTGCCAGGTGATCGTTTCATTTCGAGACTAGATAATCCGCTCGACGCCTGGTTCAGTAAAGCTCGAGTGACCTGGCAACGTCCCCCAGCCATCCTACAGTTCAACTTTGGGTGAATGGAGAATGATTTCAGCTGATCAGCAGTCTTTATTCCATTCACAGATCTGACATGAAGCTGCGAATTACGAATTGTCACTTCATCAAAAGACTTATTACTGTCACATGAGTCGCTGTCTTTCAGCGGATATTTCCCCAATGCATCATTAATAAAAGTCACATCGACTGACAGACGTTCACCGTTCAATAGTTCAACGTTTTCAACACAGTTAGCAGACAGACTGGAATGACTATCTATAGATTCTGATTTTACATCAGCTGCAATAATATTCTGCACTCTTTGATTAAGAGTAGCATTGCCGTTACGCAGCGGACTTCGTATCAATTCAGTCTGCTTGCCAATGTCATCCACCCCACTCTTACGTCCTTTCATTCTGTTGCGAGTCAACTGACGCCTACACTGACAGATACGTTGTTTCAACAAGCGCACGCGACACATGTTGGAGCGGTTCTTGATGCTACAACTCAGCTCCAACTGCTGCTGCAACGACGCAAGTTCTGAAGTCAATGATTTCCTGACAGTATCCTCAGGCGACTCACTAGCAACTTGTACTGAATCTGACGTGAAAACAATATGTTTAAAAACAGCTGTATTACATTTAAATACATAGATGGAACGTGATTTGAAAGATGACAATGTAACAAGTAGAAGAATAACAATAGAAGATGCGCTGATGAAAACTGCAGACTACAATACAACAGACTGAAACAAATCAATCATAATTTTCACACTTTCATGCACAATTACACAGGAGATGTTTACAAATAAAATTACAATTCCATCTTGCGTAACTGGGTAAAACAAGTTAAAGTGCCTAGTAAAAATTCTTTCTAAAAGTTTATTCTAAGATATCTGTAATACACTATAAGCCTACAGTGGCTAGTTTTTCATCTGTTTATACACCAATTGATTGTCAACAACATTACTACCGTATCAGTAAGTAACATATGGTTTTAAGGCTGTTATTAAACTAAATTGTAACTTTTCCAAGCTAAAAATATTCACAGCTATCTATACTGCTACAAATGATCCATTTAAAAATATTCATAGCCACTTATACATAAACACTCCACATAATTATGATATGGTAATGTAAAAAATGATGAATCTTTGTTTTTATTTTTAAAATTCATCTAAATTGTTCTGCTAGAAAAACCAACCACGTTGCCTTGATTCGCACGCTGCGCTCGAGTCTCCACCATGTTCGTGCAAGCCTGTGCTTGTGTTGTAATGTGCGCTGTCAAACAAACGTCTGGCTGTGGTGATGATAGCATTACCCTACATGTTCAAACAAACACATCAAACACTTGCATACAACAATATAAACGAATGGTTCTTCAACACAATATTTCCATCTACACTGATAATTATGGCAATATGCAATAGTAACATTAGCCAACTATTTTTGACAAATAATCAGTCTACTGTGGTATGGTTATTGGAATGCTGGCCGTTCACGTGAGATTTACAAGTCCATAGGTTACTTTACACAAACTATACCCTAATAGTATTCGGCTATATTTTCAGTTTCACCAGTAACCTGCTTGCGTAGTTTGAGCGCCACGTTGTAGAGCGGACTATCGAGCTCGTTGTAGGAAAGACAGTTGGAGACGATGAGCTGAAAGTCTGTGTTGAAGTCGTCCATCGTCTGATAGGCGTGTACGTCTATCTTCTGACTCATCGTCGAGAAGTCCATCGGATGCTTGATCTTGTCAAGGTAGTCGGGAACCTGTCGTGCAACACAACAATCGTTTTGCTGTTAAGTCAGAAGAGCACTAACAATGAAATTGACTGTAGTGTTAACATAAAACGTAACGATAAATTAAAATCCAAATTACCAGAGAAGTAATAATTTAAAAAATTTAGCACATACAGTAGACTAGTTTAACCCGAAATTAATTAAAAAGATCAAAATACGATTATTTTTCGGCTTATTCAGTAAATACTCAAACCGATAGCATACACATTTTGAACCGCATAAGCTCCCTGAAAACAATTTAGATAGACCTACTAACAAATAAACAAACACACAGAAGGACAGAAAAGAGGCGGACAGACTCGCCGACAGACGACTCTCTCTTTCTGTCCCTCTCTCCCCACCTCTCTCTCTCTCTCTCTCTCTCTCTCTCTCTCTCTCGCTCTCTCACTTACTCTCCCTCTCATGCATACACCCCAAACACATCTTAGCTCAATCTTGACAAACTTGAAATCCTTTCCAACAGCAGCACCACCAAGCTACTTGGCCATCATCCTACCTCGTCAACAGGTACAGGAGTTGCAAAGATTTCATCGACATCCTTCGCCTGCAGCTGCCCCAACACACGATGCAGGAACAGAGTCATAGGCTTCAGTCGTAGATCCGTCGTCACCTCGTGGTACTTGAGCCACTCCGCCTTCAGTTTCTCACGCTTCCTGATCAACTCCAGCAGCAGTCGCACCTTCTCCATGTTCTGTCGAATCTTCTTCAGCAGTGAAAACCCGTTCTTACCCATGTCGTCACTGCTGCTGTTTTTAGCCTGCAGCAAGCCAACATATGCATACCTTCATTAGCATAATGTTACCACCCTGTACTACAGTATAGATATACACTGGCTCAGAGCTAAATTGATCTTGCAGGTTGCACACTTTGGCAAGGATAAAACTGAACAACTGTATGCATATGCCAAATTAGTGTAAACAGAAAGAAATTAATGCACATGCATTTTAACACATTATGCATATATGCTAAATTAATGCAAACACAAAAAAGTAACTTCTCTCCACCGAAACAAAAAATAATTAACACCTTCGAAATTAACTACTTCGTCTGTTTTTGTCCATTCTTCAATCATATTTATACGGTACTTAAATATCATTACTTTTAGGATATTTACTCCTAATGATGTGGGATGAATAAGAATATACCAGACATATTTCTGTCTGTAGTAAAAGGCGACTAAAGAAGGGAAACCTTTAGAGTCATTGATTCCTGAAGATGGTAGTAAAATAACGGCATACATATGCATAGACAGATAGAGACTCTATAGGAATGGTTGGTTACCTTGCGAACATGATCCACAGAGAGTTAGAAATTCTATAGGAATGGTTTGTTACCTTTAGGATGCGATGCACAGATAGATAGAGATTATATAGGAATGGTTTGTTACCTTGAGAACACGATGCATAGACAAATAGAGATTCTGTAGGAGTGGAAGACCCCGACGTTCGACACGCTTCAGCAGCCAATAGCTGTAGATGAACCCGACCGCTCGGCGCTTGTCCCTCACACATAGCTCCTCAGCCAACTGAGTCAACCTAATCACACAAACAAACACAAACGCATTAAATAAAGTGCGTATTAAACTTAAACTGATTGTCTCTGTGAAAATTAAGCAAATGTAAATATACCCTACACACTTTAAAAGAGCAGAACACTTTTCCCTGATGAGGGGACCATTCCTCGCAAAGCGAGGTTGTGCCAGGAAGTGCATCCAGCGTAATAACAATCGGGTTCGTCTAACCCGTGCAAGCATGGAAAACGGACGTAAAACTTTGATGATGATGTACATTTAATGCATCCGGAGCTTCAAAAAAAAACAGAATGGTATAATGGGGGAAACGCCCAACCGGTGCTTGCGCAAAAAAAGCGACGCTAAACTGTTACTGAATGAACTTCTGCAAGTTGTAGAAGGCAACTAAAAGAAGAACATTATTTTTAGATCAACTGACTAGAGAAGATGACTGCGCGTAGTAAAGGCATACGACTTAACATTTCAGTTTCAATGGAATCTCTACAAGTTTTTAGAGAAACGCCTCAGTAACATGCAAGTACATTGGAGAAATTTTGTGCACTGATGGCTGAAAATATACAACTACAAATGAAAGACCAAATATAACATTTTTGAATAGCTAATTTTAAGGTAAACCTACCAGTATAACACATAGACACATCTAGGTCATAGACTAAATACAATGCCTTGTTAAATACAATTTCTGGAAATAAAGACAAGACAGATGTTTATTAATGCAGCATCTAATGTATTTATTTACATTAAAATTTGACAACAATAAGTAGAGAATAGCAATGAATGAAAGCAAGAATCGAGTCAAATTTAGGGTCTACCAGGCTGAATACTGATGGTTGCCCTTAATTAACCAACTACTTGAATTAATCTATGAATTTACCAGTCTTTCAGTTCAGTTTTAAGAGTAACCAACATCTAACATTTCTCCGAACACAACACATTTCAATATCACACTGCTTTTCTCATTAAACTGGTTCGGAATCTTGTTTTCCTAGTTTAACTAAAATTGTCATAAACGTTTAATTCCTTCATAAAAGTCTTCAGATTTTTTGTAAATCTGTAATATTGTATGTAATTGTTTACATATAAATATATATTTATAAATAGTATATACAATTTTTTTTTGTAAGTATTTTTGTACTATGATTTGGACATACAGGCTTCGGCCTTCGTCCAAAATCACGTTATGTTACGTATAATGTGTCTAAACAGAACGTACCAGTTCTGAGAAACTGTTGAAATAGGAAACGACGGCTGCACGATCGGGGCCAGCTCCAACTTTGCGTTCTTATGTTTGCTACTCGACGATTCATCAACAGTGGCTGCAGTTGCTGCACCGACTGAAGCCGTACAACTCACCGCACTTACGTCTTTCATCACGGCACTGTTGAACAGTGACCCAGTCTCTATGCTCGTCGTCACATCAACCGGACGATGCGAAGAACAAAACACAACTTTACGAAAGTTTGTCCTGGAGCCGTTAGCCGGCATCTTTTCCAGCTTGAGGTAGAAGCCAGTGGTGGCGATACACGTAGCGTGACACGTCAGCCGACAGCCCGTCTCCTGACACTGAACGCACGTGCCGACAAAGCGCTTCCTGCAGCCGCAGCACATAGCCGACCGTCTAGATGCCGGAACTCGCTCTAAACTGATCGGTTCAAGATGAACGGAACTCATGAACTTTACCTCGGGTACACACAACGCGCACACTACATGCACCCACGACCCGGCGGTAGTCTGTTTCATTGCACCGCCGCGGTTTGGACACAGACAGCACTCGGTGTCCTTACCTGGCGCACGCAAACACTTCCTACACACCCACTGGCCTTCCGGTCGGTACGGTACCCCGTAACAGTCCTGGTGGACTCTGAGCTCGCAAGTGTCACAGACTACGATGACGTTCGTTGGCTGATAGTCTGCATCACCGCAGACAGCGCAGGGGATACGGGTTTCTTGGCGATTGTCGGCAGCCGCAGCGATGCTCAGCTGAAACGACTGTTTCTCGAGACGATCCATAACGTATTCAAAGTCGTCAACGGTCAGTGCTATCAGTCGTTCTCTGCGCCGGTTCTCGTTCAGCAGTCTTAGCCACTCGGCATCCTGCACACGCCGCATGCACACGATCAAATACAAATCACTATTTAAGTATGACTGCAGTACAATTATTTTTTCAATAGGAATGTGTTACAACAAAATTAACAGCAGACTAGTTATAAATGAAAAAGAATTTATTGCATTTCTCTCCCCGCCTCTTCCCATTTTCCTTGAGCTCTGCAGTACGAGTGATCAGCTTCAAGTACAACTGCTACAGTAGATGTGATATTTTGCACAACACTCACACTAAAAGAGCTATAAATCACGTCACAATCAATGTTGGTCACATCACGTATCACTCAAACATAGGAATACAGGTTTTCACAAATATTCGCATACCGGTAGCGCAATCTCTTCAACGACATAGTAAATAGCTGAGAAAATTCAGCGATAACATTTCTAGGAAATTATTCAAAAGAGATGAGCTGACAAACTGACCTGTTCATCCAAGTCATAGTCAATCTCCTCACTATGCTCCTCCTCCGGCATTTCCTTTGACCTGTAATAAACCGCCTTCCTCTTCATATCATTCTTCACTTCCACCGGCTCAGTTGCCAGTCGACAGACCGGCTTTGGCAAGTTCTCGATGACAAGCTGCGGCGGAGTGCGAGCCGTTGCAGCAAAAGTTCTGCAGTTAGCCGTCGTCGACGACAAACTCTCGTCTTCCAATTCGAGAACTTTTTTATATTCGCCGTCATCATCTAGCTTTATCTCGAGTCTGTCACAAATGTTCAGACGGTAAAGTTCCCCACCTACGTCCACGTCGACGAGGTTCTGTGCCTCGGCGTACGTCAAAGTCTCGCGAGTCGGCAAACGAAAGAACTCACGCGGTGGCAACCGATGGACTTTCGATTTTTTATTTGACCATCGGGCTTTCAGAGGTTTCTTGCGGGCACCTCGTTTGTGAGCAACCTTTCCGAACAATTTGACATCTTTTGGTTTCATGCTGGGAATTGAACTAATGCAGAATTATCGATGAAGTTCACAGAATTGAACTAATGTAGAATTATCCATGAAGTTCACAGAATTGAACTAATGCAGAATTATCCATGAAATTCACAGAATTGAACTAATTCAGAATTATCGATGAAATTCACAGTGTAATTTGACTACATAATGCTTAAAACACAACGCTTCTGCAATTGAACGTTAATAGCACATCATATTACACTCGTCTTGCAGCAGATTGAAGGTAGGTAAAGTGGTTTAATGTCATTTTGGTATTAAGATAAGACTTCTAAGAATATCAATCAAAGTGACCAATAAACAATAAACAGTATGAAATGTTGCACAATAAATGTGCAAATCAAACCAACTAGTAATAATCCATATTAGCAAGCCCTCGGTAATAACATAACGTAATATGAAAACATGGAACCACGCTCGAACTGCCTTTATGCCTATATCATAATAAAACACAACATATAAAATAAATGTTTTCAACTAGTCACTAATATAAATAATAACCACTTCCAGTTTACTACAATTGTAATTAAACACCTAATCTTCATCTTGCCAAAAATGATCAATTATAATTATTTTAAAACATATTTAAGAAATCTGTACAGAGAACATATTCAGGCAACGAATTCAATAAATTTACAATTCAATCAATTGACAACTCCACAAGTAAACGAATATTTCTTCCAGTCATATTTACCGTATATGGGATCCGGTCAACTGACCACCGTGGTCAACTGACCACCAAAAAATAAGTCAACTGATCACCAAAAAATAAGTCAACTGATCACCAAAAAATAAGTCAACTGAGCACCAAAATATTGGTGGTCAGTTGATCTTTTTATTTTTGGTGTAATTTGGTGTTGACTTAGTCAACTGACCACCTTAGTCAACTGACCGTAGACAGAGGTTGTCATATTGGAAGAAATTCACAATGGAAGTACAGTGAATGAATTGACATTTACTCTAAGTATAATGAAGTCATTCAGCATGCCTCGGGCAACTGACCACCTCGGTTCACTGACCATCAATTACAAAATTAACTCTAT
>JAQFZK010000080.1:0-14442 GCA_034695905.1 Fridericia nemoralis | reverse complement strand
GAGATTCTGAGTTTGGTGTCAACTCTCCAAATTCCCCTCGGAGTGTAGCATAACCTTTACTGCGCCACGCGTGTCTTTTCCAGACAATCGGACGCAGAAACACAGGCAACATCAAACACTTCATAGTACAGCGCCAACCAGTCAAAATCGCAATTCAATGGAGAAAAGATATTCATTCAATTAATTACAATATACATTTAATTCCCTTCTTGACAAGTCAATCAGTGATTTGCTGGATAATGAAAGCATTGTTCAATTTTAGTGGAAGAAATTACCCATTATTCATTTACTTAAAAGTCAAAAAATTATAAGCAAACTTGAATGCTTAAAATTCAGTTTCCTTGTAGCATGTAAAACTATTCGATCAAATTACAAATATTTACTGTTGCCAAACGTACAAACCTCTCACTAGTCTGAAAGGTTAAACATTATTTTATACTATTTAAAAGAAGTTTCTATCTTCTCAATTTCCATACATTAATATAATAGAGATATAACATATCTACAAAAAAATATATTTACTTTTTAATTCTACATATCTTTTTTTTTCAAATTCTACATGTTAAACAAAAAAAAATCTACAGCATCAATTTAAAGTCCCCTTCCTAAGCATAAACTGATTGGGTGTATCATCATTTCAAAACAAAGTATACTTTTCTGGTCTGGATAAGCCGTCAACTTTCCGTAGGTATCTTAAATCTCTATAGATATTTCAAAAATTATCAATAAACGATAATTAGTCTTCTCTAAGATAATGGTTCTAAACCATACAAATACAAAATTACCGTAGATAAAACAATTCAACCTGAGCATGCATGGAAAGAGGACTTTAAACTGATGTCACAATGCAGAGGTAATTAACACACACATATATCTTTTGATATAGTAAGTGTACTCTAACATTCTGCGAATAAGGGGTAAACATTTTTCTCGCGGAGGTTGGCGGGTTTGTTACAACTCTTCGAATCCCACATTACGAGGCTGTAAATACATTATCACGTTGAATAACACCAAGGTAATATTATAAGCCTAATCAATACAAACCACTAAAGTACTATAAAATTTTCTTTTCAGTCAATTATTCTTTTATATAATATGATATGTATTGAATTAAAAGTTTCAAATTTTAGAATAACTATAAATGTCTACTACACAATACATAGTTCTAACCACAAGCTATGAACATATTGGTTGTCTTAAAAGCAATTGCATACTTCCGTTAGATCCTACAATGAGAACCTGTCACTTAAGATTCACTGTAAAACAGCGGAATGCAGAAATAGCAATACACTGTTTAAGAATCTAAATTTTAAAAGTTACTGTAAACGTCTGAACAAAGATAATAATAATTTGGTTTGAATTTTTTTGACACAACATCACAGAATAAAATTATTATTCATAATATTTTGAGTGAATAAAAACAAAATTCAAATCAGGTTTAACAAACTGCAAAGTTAACAAGTATAAGTACCATTCTTTGCAAGAACAGAAACTTTTAGAATGTCATTGACAACAGATGCAAGCACATTTAGTAATAAAGTTTATCTAATAATTTTGTTAAGGGCTGTCCATAAAAGACATGACGCCTTGGCTACAATTATCCCACCCACACGTCACACTTTGTCACAAATCACCAACAATTTATCCATGACATATCCCCCCCTCCATGACATCACGTTTCGGTCCCTCTCCTTAAAAAAAAATCTGAAACATCGACCAAGAGAATTTTTAAACAGTTGTTTGATTTGTACTTTAAAAATGTATGTTATTTGGTTAAATTTAGCAAAAATTTGAGATTAGAGTTAAATTTCAGTTCTATTGCATACATAAAGAGCGCAAAAGTGTGACATCACACTGGCCTGACCCCCCCCCCTCCTACGTCACACTGGCCCCCCACCCAGAGCATGGCATCATATATGGACAGTCTCTTATTTTTTTATATGTTAAAAATATCTCTGCAAGACAATGTCTGTAAGTTGGAAACAATGAAAAAGACACACAGCTATTCATCCATCTTCTGTACGAAAAAAAGATTTAAACCTTATTCAAATAAACTTCAGAGGAAAAACCGCAGAGCAAAGAACCCGATGGCTTACGGTGAGATGTGACGTCTTCCAGCAATTCTTCTTTCACACAGTTCAATCAGTTGACTCCTGCATTTACTGTCTTTAACGTGTAGGTAGAAATCAGTGAACGACTTCAGGAAGATGTACATTATCCAGTGCCTGAAGTAAGAAGGGGTGGGTGGGGGTGGCCCTCCAGCGCAAATTTATTGATTGGGTCCCCCTCCTCTTTAAAACTGCATGCTTAGGAATCCTTCCTCACTTTGGGCTCCCTTCTAATTCGATCTAATTTAATCACTGCCTTTATCTTGACGAATCAAAATTATGCTCCATCATTACTATTTTCATATCCACACCGAAACAATTCTTTTATAAAACTGTCTCATTTGATTTATATTCATTTTAAATCTGAATTGCATCACTGTGATTACTAACATCAAAACGTCTAGCAACAAAAAACTGTTGCATTTCTCACGAAATTAATATTTACACAGCAATAACTCTGTAATGAATCACTTGGATTCATAACAAGACTGTTCAAATTCTCTCTCAATTAATATTTACACTGCTCACACAGCCACCATGCCCGCATTAGTGGCTAAACATCCTGGCTATGTGCAAACCAAATGAACCACTTTGCCCACATAAGTGGCTAAACATTTCGGCTATGTACACAGCAATCAACCACTATGCACACACAAGTGGTAAAATAGCCAGGCTACGTGCACACTAGACGACCACTTTACTAAAACAAGTGGCTAAACACCCCGCCAATCTGCACACTAAACGCACACCATGCCCACAACTGGCAACAGAGCCAGACTACGTGCAAGCGGTCTGCACAGCGGTGCAGCACGTCTTACAGTCGACGCTCTTTTCATCGTCAGTGAGTGTTGCGCCGAAGCGCGCCACAAACTCTGAACACGTACTGGCCGCGTCGAACGCCAGCTCCTGCGTCAGGAAGTCTACGGAGACCGACGGGCGGTAACTAACAAAGCAACAGATTCAAAGTTAGCGTTAGGCAAAGATTAGCAACAGTGACATAATGATGGCATTCAATGTTTCTGAAAGCTACTCAAGCATCTGCACAATTGTAGAACCTGTAATCAGTAAAGAGTGTACACACTGTATAATTAAAACAAGTTTAAACTACATTTTAAAAAATACAAATTCTTATTTCAATCTAATTACAGTTAATATCTACAGTAAAAAAAAATAGCAATTCAGCAAGAATACTCAAAAGTATCGAAAAGTTAAACTGTTAAAGTATTACGTTAATGTGATTAATTTAGATATTTGTTGTACAAAAATTAAAAATGCTAAAATGTTAAACTGTAGTGATAACTTTACTCCACACACACGTCTGACTGTGTGGCTTCAGGCAAATGGAGAAGATGCAAAACTTACCAGCCACACCACCCCCTGTACAAACATGCTTACTAATACAAACAAAATACACTGTTAGCAATCAATCCATTAATTAAATTGATAGAACTGTTGAACTGCTTGCTTAAGGAGAACACAACTATAAACTGTCTCATTGGTGGTGGTGGTCAAGCGTCCACAACCTTGGACCGCCCCGGCTTGCCCCAGGGCATCCTCCTATAGCTTTAGCAGATCAGCAACTGTGACAGGGATATTCCAGACATCCAGTGGTTCGAGGTCAGTGGCTATGGCTGTGCAAGTAAAAAGGTATTTAGTGTCGTGGTTGTGAATTTTGCATAGAGGACAAAGTGGGGATGGATGTTGTGTATGGATTAATTTTGTTTAAGTATGAGATGAGTATGGGTGATTTGTTGGTGCATAGTTGAGCAAGGATTCTTCTGGTTTTTCTGGGTAGGATGTGTTGTCTTGCTGATTAAAGGTGGTAGTGTTTCTAAGACAGAACTGTTTTCGCATTCTTGTAGGTAAGATTGCACTGATTGGTGATGTATTGTTTTCTGATTTAGTTTAGACATATTTGTAAGTGATCATTTCAGGATTTGTATACATATTGGTTACGAGGTATTTTGAATCATTGAAAATGGACTGGTTCATTTCACTTTGGTTGATGTTGAGTTGAGTTAGTTCGTATCATGAATGTACTGGGAGTTGGGTTTTCTGTTTGAGTTGTAGGGCATGCAGTCTTAGATACTCTTGGAGTAGTAGCGTTTCGGTTTCAAAATGAAGATGTTGAGTTTTAAATCAGCTGTATAGCAAGTGATAATTCTGAGGGCAGTGTTTTATGTGGTTTGTATTTTTTTTATGTTGGAATCTTTTATGATACGAGACCAAACTGTACTTGCGTATTTAACAATGGGACGAAAAATTGTTTTGTATGAGGTTAGAAGTGTTTCCTTTTGTAGGCCCCAGGTTGTTGTTGTGAGGGTCTTGAGAATTTTAGTGGTGTTTTGAGCTTCTTCTTTACTTATTTTTGTATGTTCATTGAAAGTGAGGTCTGGGTCAAAGGTCAGCTCAAAGTAAAGTTTTGTTGTTTAACGATGCATTTCATATCGAAGATGATTAGCGTCGGACTTGAACCCGGGCCGCCGGAGTGAGAGGCCAAAGGTCAGGTCAAGAATTGTGGGTATTTTGACAGTAGGTATAACTGTATTGTTGATGCTAACTGTCTCATAAACTGTCTCATTCGTCATTGAAATAAAGTGATACTTAATTACACAGGGTAATAATTTCTCATATTTAATCTAAAATTATTAGAATAGAGAATCAATGAGACAGTTTCAGAATTACAGTTATAATATTTATTACAGTTATAATATTTAGCATCAAAAACAACAATACGTATAATTTGAATAATAATTGCAACTTGTAACCCTAAACTAAATGTAATGGTAATACAACTTTTGATGTTCTGTTGTTAGTTATGCAGATTTTAAAAAACCTAAATTATTTGCGAGTTACTATCATAATAATTATTTACATACAACAATTTTCGCACCTAGGTCACAAAACTCACCTTCGTGCTATCATTCGATATTTATGTTAGCCGCAATGATTTAATGTTTCACCAATATAATGTTTACGAACTGACAAGTTTGTATTTAGAAATTATAGTGTTATATTTAATTAATACTTGAGAATTTCAGGTAATGTGTATGCCTTAGTGTGTTTGTAAATATCAGTATTTTATTGGTGTTTAACTGTGCAAATATATTTAATGTACGATATGTTATAAATTGTTATATTTAGTGTGATTATCCTGTGTAATTTGACAAGTAAATGAATGTTCTCACTATACATGTATATACTATGCAAATTGATATATATCTTTTAACATTTTATCATATAAGCCTGCCACGAAGTGAATAAATTAGCAGTTGATAAAGAGCACTAATACAACTGCAAATCATACAGGCTTAATCAATAAGGGCATTGTGATTAACATAGGAATAGTAGTGTGTCAATAACAAGTTACTGTTAGGCTTCCAATGCATGCTTCCAATCTTCCAGGTTTTTACAAATTAAATAAGATTATCATATCAACATAATTCAAAATAATTAATACGGTGAACAGAAAATATGCAATTTATGGCTTTAAGTTAAAGGTTGATTGATTGATTGGTGTTTAATGGCACATCAGCACAAAGAGGCTATATAGTGCCAAAAGATAAAATCAGCTCGTTAAATTTTCACAATATTTTGGATAAAAACACTTGAATTAGTTAAAGGACAAAATGTTATACATGCTGCCATCACAACAACAACAACAACAATAGAAGAAGAAAGAACGGTGTACATACGATTTAGCGACGACCTTCAGAGCTGCCTTTCTCTCTCTCTCTATAAACCAGTCTATAATGTAGCCGGACATCGCCGGCGCCTCGCGGTACAACTTAAAGAAACCGTGATAATTAGCAAGCGACCACGCGGTGCGCAACCTAAGAGCATGATCAATACACTTATCTTTACGATCGGCAATGGTCAGCGATGACAACGCTGTTGTGATGTCTGCAACAAAAACACAGATAACAATCGCTAAAACGTCAATCATAACAAAAACAGTACCATCAGCACCGACTACAATTCGCTGCCCCACGGTCGACAGGTATTTTTTGTCTGGTGCTAACTAAATTTTGTCAACTTTATTTATCCTGTGCCCTCCTTTCTCGGGGTGGCGCCGTCGCTACTGTATGTATATACGAGTCAACAATGATGGTTGCAACAGAATCCTATCCTCTGAAAACAGTCCCCACAAACATTCATATTGCAGATTTTCAGACTTTTCCAATTATTGCTTTTACAGTTTAAATAAACATATCCTATAATTGAAGATCAAAAACAAAGTAACGCATTACATCGGCACTTTCCTACCTTACAATCTTACGACTACTGGACGTTTCATGTATGACACTAAATGACACCAACAATTACTTTCATTTCACACAGCTTAACAGTACCTGTGTACTGATTCTAACCAGTAATGCAATAAAAAATAACCTAGAAATCAATACTACGCAGATGTCGTTATAACAGCAAAAGCTAACTACTATTGATGTATTACGGCAAGAAATATGCAGGTCAGTCGACTGATTCTTTCTCAGATCACAAAAACTTTCATCAACACTTCACTAAAATGGACCATAACAATAGCATTCACTATTATAATACTAATAAATACTGTAGTAACTAAAACTGTAACAATAAAGATTCAGCTACATTAATAACCATTCAGCAGTCAAGAGTAAGATGCATGAAAGTGCACCGACCTAGAGTGTTACGCGTGAAGATGTAGTAGAGAATTCTATAGGCCATGAACTCTTGACAGCATCCAACGTTGCCCTCCGCGTAGAGAGCTTTGAGCTGAGTCTGACACTGGTTGAACTCCTCGTGGTCGCCCTTCTCCATGGCAACCCTCGCGTGCGTCTCATACACCACCACCGTGAACGCGTCGCGCACACCCTGCACCTGTAACACAACACACGCCGTTTAGTTAAGCTGTGTCAACACACGCCGTTTAGTTAAGCTGTGTCAACACACACCGTTTAGTTAAGCTGTGTCAACACACGCCGTTTAGTTAAGCTGTGTCAACACACGCCGTTTAGTTAAGCTGTGTCAACACACGCCGTTTAGTTAAGTTGTGTAAGTAGATGACCAGATCTTTATTGATGGGAGGGATAGAATTACAGTTAAGGTTAGATAAGACAGTTTCTACGATTAGGGTAATAATTATGTCAATGACACCTGACAATCCGAAACATAGCCCTTAAAAATACTCTTTTGTCGTCATCGTTACAGCTAGAATTAAATCGATCACAACTGGTCACCCGAAATGTAGCCCTAACCAATCCATCATATAATCACAACCCCAGCAACAATTATAACAATAACTCCATCCCCAAGCAGCAAATACACAGAAGTTGTTTTTGTGTCATAAACTGAGAAAGAATACATAAATAAGACACCTCATGTTCAATACATGAAACAAATTCACTACAGTACACGGTCATTCAAGTAATGCTTTAAAGTAAACACAGATGGAATGATCTAGAATGTCACTAATTCAAGTCATGTTAGCATGTTCAAAGACACCATTAGAAAGTCCACTAATGTCAGGTCTGGTTCTGGTATGTCACTAATTCAAGTCATGTTAGCATGTTCAAAGACACTATTAGAAAGTCCACTAACGTCAGGTCCGGTTCTGGTATGTCACTAATTCAAGGCGTGTAAGCATCTTCTGACAGTATTAGTGCACTCCACACTACCGTTAGGTCTGGTATGCCACTAATTCAATTCATGTTCAGAGAGTATTAGTGCAGTCCACACTACCGTTAGGTCTTGTCGTATGGACTTGAACTGCTCGCATGTCGACCGATAGTCCTGCTTGTTGACCCAGCCTTGCTTGACCAACTGCAGGGACCTCTTTAACACCTCCACAGGCCTCACCGTCGCTGGGTCAGGTGCCTAGATACACAAAGTACACAAATTAATGCATTTGGCTTAAATAATGTAATTCACTCAATAAATGTATTCACACTATCATAAATACGATAATAATTCGGCTGATTGAATTTAAAACGATCAAAATTCTTAACTGCAAACAGCGCATATACAAATAGATTAACTAACCGTGGTGAGACGGAGATATTGCTTGGTGATACTCTGACAAGTTCCGACAATGTGCAGATCCGTCCAATCAGCTTCCTCTGCATCGTCCATCTGTATCACACACAAACACACTGAGTTAATTATAAAAATCATCACCATCATCATCATGCAACAGTTATCCCGTAGTAGGATCTTGATCCATCTGCGTATAACCTGTGAACTCTATCACTTTTATAGAAACTCTTATTCAAAATTACAACAATCAAAACACTCCATACAGGTTTCAAACTACAAAATTATATCTATACTTTTAACTTTAAACAAGAAAAATCACTAAAAGCTTTAACTATACAACAAAAATCTTAGACTACACTACACTAACTAAAACCCATTACAAAAACACATACTACAACTGTTTTGCTAATATAATTATAAACAAAAACACATCATAAAAACAGGAAAGGTTGAAAACATCAACACAAAAAACAACAAAAACACAAAAAACAACAAAAACACAAAAAAACAACAACAAAAACATAAAAAAACAACAGCACACAAAAAATAACAACAAATAAACCCCAAAAACTTACCATATTGTTGATCTGCAGCACGAGAGGCTTCGTGCGCGTCGCCGGTGCAGTAGCGAGCATGTCAGAGAAACGATTGGCACGAGACTGCAGGCTCTTCATCTTTGACGTATCACCAGACACAACAAAACGCATGGCGGCGGCCTGCTTCTTCCTGTGGTTCAACAGACAATCACGTAACAACCTTTGAGACATATAGATGATACCTGGTTACCCAGATAGGTTCTTTTGGTATATAATGCTGTGGTAGAATAATAAGGATGGCTGGAAGGATGAAGAAACAACAAAGAACTCCTAAGGACATTACCGTGTTCAACTGAATTTCTATACAAAATAGGGATAAAAGTATGTGTTATTTTATGTTATGTTATTTTAGAGAGTTATTTTTGCACCACAACTGATAACATAGAACTTTGTTATTGCGAATTCTAGGCATATCAAATATCCTATTTTGAAAATAGAGCCAGCGCTTCCATCTCATAAATAGAGCATAAATAGAGCATAGATTATAAAGAACTTTGCTTCAATAGAACAAGTTACAATGGGTGCTGGATGATCAAACTCTTACTTGAGGTCAGAGACTTTGCAGCACAACAAAATTGAAACTAAAGCATAAATAAGCCCTGATACAATAAGATACAAGTAAAAAAAGAGGAGACTAACTGTTCGCGCTTCAACTGTTTCTTGTTCTTCTTTGGCGTCGTGAACTTGGTGCCACCGGAAGCACCGCCGGCAGCACGCTCCGCGTCGGTGGAGGAGTCATGCCGGCGCTTCTCACCACCAGACACCTCACCGCCCCCTCCTCGCGAGTCCCTTCTTGTGCCGCCACGCGGAGGACCGAGTCGGTCAGCCAGCGACATGCGAGGTTCATCCCTGAGTAACATGCACATAACATAAGATATACACACACACAAGACACGGACACACTACACATTACGTACTAATTATATGTTAATGTGCATTATTGCTCACACATTAAGACAATACACACTATCCACACTTCATACCTACACAGGGAGACAGACATACTGCACATAACAGGCTAATTATGTGTTAAAGTACACTAGTGGGTATGTATTAAGATTCTACATGATATCAACACTTGATACACACAAGTAAAAGCTCAGAATAACAGGCTCATATTAGCCAAAACATACAAGTATTGACTGATTAAGCGACATGCACAAAGACATATACTTAAGCACTCCAAATAACAAGAAGCATACAATTATAAAGTAACTAATACGCTGATGTTATTAAGTGGGTAAAGAATGCATTAAGGTATAGATTTTCCAACAGTGAAGTCAGTATATAGAAGTTACCCCTTATCGTAACAGCACACTTTGCCAATTTTGAGATACAAAATTTTATTTTAATGCCATTTTTAGATTGACTAGGACATCACAGTCAAACACAAAACTGAACTGCTATTCGTCCAGTTCCACAAAAATTGAACCAGACTGTACAGTAACCTTACACAAAGTGTAAGTAATGTAAGCAAGTTTCATCAAACAAGAATATATTTATTTTGTACAGAAAGATTTTAGGAATATAATTTGAAATAAGTCACCTACTGTACTACAATTTATGCATTTATGTTTAATATAGGTAATTTATAGAAATGCTTAATACTGATTAATAGATACAATATTAAACTAGATTTTCCATTTTAAAACTAAAAATCGATGAAAAAATCGATGAAAAAGATAAAAGTCCATGAAGACTCCAATACCGTTGATCACGACGTCTCTTCAGGGATGAAGTCTGCGATGAATGGTACGAACTCGACCTGGAACGCGACCTTGACCCTGACTGCGATCTTGACCTTGCATCTCTTGATCTTGACCGTGATCTTGAGTCTCTTGACCTTGATCTTGACCTAGAACTTGACCTAGATAGCCGTGACCTAATTGCCCGAAGTCTACGCTGGTGCGACGAAGCAGCCCTTCGTTGAGCATCAAGCCCCGCCCCGTGTGGCCCGCCTCTAAAACCTGGGCCTGGCGTGCGAAGCCTAAGCGACGGCGTACCGGACAATGGTATGAAGTTATCCGAGGAACGCGCATCACGCTTCGACACATCCACAGGACCAAACCTTGAACCATGCAAGGAAAGAGACGGCCTGATTCGCCCGTGCGAGGCATCAGAGTGAAAAGCGGGGGAAGGTGCATGCAAGGACCCATTAAAAGAAGGGGCGTTACGATTAACTGGAAGAGGAGGAGATAGGCTACAAATAGACTCTTTATTCCAATCTATAGTGTAAGCGGTTCCCGTCCTAAACGCCTCAGTCAATTTCACCTTCAGCATAGCCTCCATTGCATCCTTTTCAGGCTCTGCTGCGCTCGCAAAACAGCGCTCAGCGTAAGCCTTAAGCGCTGGTGGCCAATTGCTCATAGCTGGCATCTTAGCTTCACTTTCACCGGTTGAACTATTTGAACTACTGCCACATATCTCTCTACTCTCAGCCCTACTTCCTTGTTCACTCGTCTCTTGTACTACCGGACCACCAATAGCTGCTGCCTTTCCCTCTTGAGTACTATTCCAACGAGAAGGCCGCTGTGCCCCTCTCTCTCTCAACACATGACTACGGGGATCCAGTTTTCTCTGCCAATCTTCCACTCCTTCTTCCTTACCTTCATCCCTATTACTCACCTCATTCCAGTTACTTCCATATCTATCCGCATTTTCCCTACGATTCCATTCGGCGCCGCTTGATTCAAATGCATTTTCATTCGACTTCTGAGAATTACCTTCATTCGCTGGCACACCCGACCAGCGTTGGTCTTGATTGTGCCAAGGATATTGATTGTGCGCATCACCTGGCAACTGCTGGTGAAACTGGTCTGCATCTGAGGACTGCAGCGGCTGAGGTGGCCTCATCAGACGACTACCGTGCGATTCATACGCCGGTGGAACCGGCTGCTGCCAAGACTGCTGCTTCCCGGGCACCTCCGGCTGCTGCTGATCAAAACGTGAATTACCCTGAGAGCCAAATGCCGTCTTACCGCCTCTACCGCCACTAAATGCTCCGGCTACAGGACCGAGTTTTCTTGGCAACTGAAATCGCACAGCACCTCCATCGCGAGGGCGATCAAACCTACCAAGCTGACCCACTGGAGGAGGCGGTAAGCGTTGACGGGTGGGAGTAAAACGGGGAGGGGGTGAATTCCATGCACCAGGCCACTGGCTTGCCTTACTATTATTGTACCCGGGCGATTGTAAGCTGTTATTCTTTTTCTCAACTTCAGAATCAAACTTCATGTAATTGGTGTCGTAATCAGATGTGAATTCTGAAGAAATGTCGCGTTTGTATGGAGATAATTCAGTGCTTTTTGACGATTGCTGAGGGTGGCTAGAAATATCTGACCCCGGCTGACTTGAATTTCTTCCAGACAAGCCTTCACCAGATGGTGTTGCATAAGCATCAGAACTACTTGCTGTTGCATAAGCATCAGAACTACATGCATCTGACTGTTGCTTTTTTCTATCACCATCTTTCATCATATTTCCCTCCTTCTGTGCATCTTGCTGAACTACTGGCATTGGCAAACTGACAGATAGTGGGGAAGCCGTGGGTGGTGGTGGGGGTGGTGGAGCAAGAACGTTAGCGGAGTAAGGATTCGGAACATTATAGGGATTACTGTAGTTACCATTGTATTGGTTAAACATTGCCGGATACTGCTGCTGCTGCTGATAATAATAATTCTGCTGACCCATGTTGTAATACTGCTGCTGGGAATTGTATTGATAACCATAATTACTGCCGCCATACATACTCGACTGGGTACCAAATCCAGAAGGCGCAGAACTAGAATTTGTCGCAGCAGATGAAGCAGGTCCTGCCACTGGGTTGCTTTGCTTAGACGTCACCGCATCACCTGAAACATTCTCAGACTTGTCACTTCCACTAGATTTCAGACTATTCAAAGCCTGCTGGGCTTTTTCCCACTGTGGATTAGGCACTGTTGCCGATTCAGGCGCAACCATACCAGGTGGAACCCTTCAACAAAAATACACTTGTAAATAAATATAAATATTCGTAACATTTATATCATATTTTAAAATATAATAAAACTACTCACGTAATTATTCTAATAAATCTATGAATGTCTATTCTTTGTTACCTGTGTGAATAAAAACAAAAAATTACATTAAATTAAAACAATAGCTGCATTAACTAAATTATCAACTCAACGATTTGAGTTTAAAGGTGAACATAAACTGTTTCGCTGCTATGTTACTGACAAACAACTAAATGAAACAAAATAGAACAAACTATTTTAAAGTTAAAACTCCAGCAAGAATAAAGAAAATTGCAAAGAAATATCATTACTGCATTGCACCCAGTGGTGATTTTGTACCCTGCAAATTATCTTGAATAACTAAAGGTATGATACTGCCAAAATAATTTTAAAATTATACTGCTAAGATCCGAAAAAGTAGGGAAAATAAAAAAAACAGTGAATGACAGTCAACTGCTCACTGTCGATATTATATTTTTGTATTTTACGAAGTACTATTACTTAATTTCAAATCCTTCATGCTAAAATCACAACATCAATGTCGGAATTCGTACGCACAAAATCATGAATATGAATACTATCATGAATGATAGGATCTATGTTAACATAAGTTAAAATGTTTTTTTATTACCGCGTCATTATTTCTGCATTTTTTATGTCGACACTCGACAGTGTTGCGTGTTACACAAGCATCCTTTTGCCTTCCTGTCTGTATGTTTTTTGGCTTCACTAATCATTGTTTATTATACATTTGTTGGAACATTTTCTGTTCAATTAGATTTTGCTGTCTGATTACAGACCAAAAGAAGGAAATACTAAAAGGGCAGATAAGTACCTAACGAAGGCTCGAAAGAATCTCTCGAGGAAATAAAGGGAGGACTAAAATGAGTCAGAAATGCGGAAAGAAAGCTAGAAAGGAAGGATTCATGTCGAGGAAACACAAATTACAAATAATTTCAAAAGAACAGAACTATGCAAGAAATTTCGAAAAAATACAGATGAAAAAAATATGCAAAAGAGAACAGAAAGAAGCGAGAACTGCAGAAAAGGTAGCGTGAAAACATGTTTTCATCCCTTTCGATTCTACTTTCGCACGATTCATTCCTTTCTGTCCTCTTTTACACATTTCTCGCAGTTTCGGTCTTATTTCGGTATTTATCGCTTCTTTAGATCTCCTTTCGACATCTTCCTCCTTCAAGTATTTAGTCAAACCTTCAATGTTGTGCTCCGTTAGGTGCACCTTACGAATTTGTACCTCAATAAATAATTGGGTCTTTTCTTGGTTTTTGCTATTTGATATCGAACTCCTTTCGATTTCTCTCGGTCATATCTGTATTCTTATCGATTTACCTCATCCCCTCCTCCATTTCATAAAGTTTAGACGTGTTTGGGTTTAGTTCGATCATAAAGGGGGCGCGTCTGATTTCACACTAGACAAGTTAAGCATAGCAAGTTTTCACGGTCAGGCCATCATGTCGACTTTCGCCGCACATAACAAAATAATTCCGCTGTTGCAAATCCACGTATCTAATTGTTGGAAGGGCAAAAGCGTGAGAGAAAATAAACAAACGTACCAATTAGACGTATCCCCCGCATTCCAAGCGTGAGAGGTCATGTCTCATGGGCAGCTGGAAAACAACCTGAAACAATAATCACACAAAGAAACAGAACAACAAAATCTCTGGTGAACCAAATCTCTCACAGCCTCAGAACGAGTCCAAGAACGGG